>PVKP010010756.1:26660-63853 GCA_004027715.1 Plecturocebus donacophilus | reverse complement strand
CATAAAACCTTTTCTAATTTAAGAGAATTTATAATATATAGTGTGTGTTCTTTGAGCATAATGGAATTAAATGAGAAATAAATATTAAAATACCTGAAAAATCTCCAAATATTTGAAAATTAAACAATGCAATTCTAATCCATGAATCAAAGATAAAATCTCAAGGGAAATTAAAAAATATTTTGAAGTAAATGAAAATATATCAAAAATTTTAGGATGCAGATAAAGCAGTGCTCAGAAAGAAATGTATAGCACTGAACACCTATATTAGAACAGAAGAAAGTTTTCAAATGAACAATCTGATCTTCCAGAATTAGAACACTGAGAGAGCAAACTAAACCCAAAACAAGTAAGAGGAAAGATCAAATTTGAGCAGAAACCAATAGACATGATAATAGAGAAACAATAGAGAAAAATCAATGATCAAAATCTCATTCTTTTAAAAGAGCAATAAAATTGACATACTTCTAGTGACACTGACAAAAAGAAAAACATTCATATCATCAATATTAGAAATGAAAGGAGAGGCCAGGCAAGGTAGCTTATGTCTGTTATCCCAGCATTTTGGGAGGCCAAGGCAGGAGAATTGCTTGAGCCCAGGAGTTTGAGACCCAGTCTGAGCAACATAGGGAGACCCCTATCTGTGCAAAAAATAATATTAGCCAGGTGTGGTGGCACATGCCTATAGTCCTAGCTACTCAGGAGGCTGAGGGGAGAGGATCTTTTGAGCCTAGAATAGGCTACAGTGAGCCATGATCACACCACTGCACTCCAGCCTTGGCAACAGAGCAAGAAAGGAGAATATCATGACAGATTTTACAGCCATTAAAATGGTGATAAGGGAATACTGCAAACAATTTTCTCTGCACATATGTTCAACAAAATAGATAAAATGTAACAATTCTTGACAAACTCCCAAAACTCATTCAAGAAGAAATATGTAAACTGAATCATCCTATATCTAATAAAGAAATAGAACTTAGAGTTTAAAACCTCCCAAAAAAGAAAACAGCCCCAGATGGTTTCACTAGCAAATTCTTTGAAAGATGATACAACACTAATTCTAAACAATCCTTTCCAAAAAAATGAAAGCAGAAGCAATATCTTCCAACTCATTTTAAGAGGCCAGAATTACCCTAATACAAAAGTAAAACATCATCACAGTAAAGTAAAACTATAGTCCAATCTCTTTTATAAACATGGATGCAAAAATCTTGCACAAAATACTAGAATATCAAGTCCAGCAGTACTTAAAAAGGCTGCACATTACAACTAAGTAGGACTGATTCCAGGAATGCAAGTCTGGCTTAGTAGGTAAATATCAATCACTGAAATGTATCATATTTGCAGATAAAAGAAAAACATGATCATATCAATAGATGCAGAAAAAGCATTTAATAAAAATTTTTATTCATAATTTTAAAAAACTCTCAGCAAACCAGGAATAAGAGAAAACTTCCTTAAACTAATAAAAGACATCTACAAAAACTTATACCTAACATCATATTTAATGGTTAAAGACCAAATGCTTTCTTCCTAATATTAGGAACAAGACAAATATTCTAATTTTAGGAATAAACTCTAAATCAGTATTGACCTGGTAATCCTAGCCAGTGCAATAAAATAAGAAAAATAAATAAGATATATACAGCATAGAAAGAGAGAAATAAAAGTGCCCAATTTTCAGACTTTATATAATTGTTTATATAGAACAAAGAAATATACCAAAAAATTTTCTAGAAGTAAGTGATTTTAGGTTATAGGATACATGGTCAGCACTCAAAATTCAAGTGCATATCTAACTACTAGAAATGAACAATTGGAAACAGACTAATAAAGTCAGTACCACTTCTAATAGTTCCAAAAAATGTAAATACTTGGAAATAAACCTAACAAACCACATGCAGGATCTGTATATTGAAACAAAATACCAATAACAAAAACCAAGGAAGAACTAAATTAATGGAGAAGCATGCTGTGTTCATGTATTATAAAAATATAGTTAAGACATCAGTTGTCTATAAATTGATCCAGAGATTTCATACAACTCTAATAAAAATTCCAGCAGGACATTTTGTAGATACAGGCAAACAGATTTTTAAATTTAGAAAGAAATGCAAAGTAACTAGAATAGCTAAAACAATTTTCAAAAAGAATAAAGTTGGAAGACTCAGATTGCTTAAGACTCACTTTAACGTTTCTGTAACCAAAAAACGTGATATTGGCAAAAGGATAGACATATAGATTAAACAGAAGAAAAAGTCCATACATAGACTCATACAACTATGGTTTACTGATTTTTGTAAAGGTTAACTAACAATTCAATGGCATAGGCATAGTACCTTCAGTAAATGGTATTGGAATAAGTGTCTATCTGTGGTAGGTAGAATTCTAAGATGACTCCCAACATTTCCTGTCTCTCCCCACCTTGGTATACGTGCCTTGAGTAATCCTTGGAACTGCAAATATGATGGATTATCTTAATATGGCACAGTAGATTTTGAAACAGGAAGATTACCTTCTGGGACTGATTTAATCACATGAATCTCTTTATAAGGAGAGAGTTTTTTCTGGCAAGTCTTTGAAGAGGAATTCATAGATTCAAGAGGATTTGATACACCATAATGGCTTGACGATGAAGACAGCTACATGGCAAGGAATTTTGGAAGGCTCTGGGAGCTGGAAATAATCCCTGATTGACAGCCAGAAAGGAAAAGGGAGCCATAGTTTATAACCTCAAGAAAATGAATTCTGCCCACAACAAGAATGAGATTAGAAAGATTTTCTTCCAGAGCCTCCAGACAAGAACCTAGCCCAGCCAGTACCTTCATTTCAGCCTTGTGATATCCTAATCAGAAGATCTAGTCACATTATGCAGAGATCAGACCTACAGAACTGTGAGCTAATAGGTGTTGTTTTATGCTGCTAAGGTTTGGTAGCTTGTTACACAGCTATAGAAACCTAATACAATATCCATAGGCCAAAAAAATGAACCTTGACTTAAACCTCAGAACTTACAAAGAAAGTGGCTCAAAATGGATCATAGATTAAAATATAAAACTATAAAACTTCTAGAAAAAACATAACCTTATGACCATGAATAAGGTAAAGGATTCTTAGATATTATATGAAGAACATTATCCATAAAAGAAAAAATAATGAAAATACTTTAGTTTGTCAAAGACACTATTCAGAGAATAAAAATACAAAGCTACACACATAGAGAGAATATATTGCTAGTGGGAATCTAAAATGATACAGCCAATCTGTAAATCCCCTTAGCAGTGTATTATGCAGGTAAAAATACAGCTACTGTATGACCCAGTGTCAGTTTGTTTTGTGTTGCTGTAACAGAATACCTAAGATTGGAAAATTTATGAAGAACAGAAATTTATTTTCTCCCAGTTCTAGAAGCTGAGAAGTCCAAGATAAAGGTGCCAGCAGGTTCAGTTATCTGGTGAGGGTTGCACTCTGCTTCCAGGATGGCATCTTAATGCTGCCTCCTCTGGAAAGGACAAACACACTGTGTCCTCACACAGCAGAAGGTGGAAGAGCAAGAAGGACAAACTTTCTCCTTCAAACCCTTTCATATGGGTACCCAATCTCATTAACTTTCCAAAGGCTGCAACTTCTAATATTGTTGCATTGGGGATTATATTTGGAGGGGACAAAAACATTCAAACCATAGCACCCAGCATTCTCTCTCCTAGGCATTTACTCTAGAAAGTAGAATGGAGATAATAACAGCATCTATCTCTGAAGATTAAATGTATAAAGATTAAATGGGAAAATATACATGTTAATGTCCTTTGAGCAGTGCTCAGTACTCATAAAATAATTCTATTTTAACTTACAGCTTTTATTAGAAATGTCAGTGAATTATTTATATATATACCATTTTCAGAATATGTTGAGATAATTGCATAGTTTTTTCTTCTTAATTTATAGTATAATGAAATATGTTAATAGATGTCTTGATACTGAATTATACTCACATTCTTAAGATAACTATTTTTTTCCTAAAATTTTGTATGTATAATAGTAACTGAGATTAGTCTTATAGTTTTCTTTTTTCCTTTGTGGGGAGAGAGCTATCTCTATTGGGTTTAGGTATTATTAAGCATATGCTATATTCATAACATGAACTAAAGTTTTTTCCATTTTTTTATGTTCTGAAATAGCATAATATAGAAATAATCTAGTTTTTAAAAGCTATATCAAAGTCAACCATGAAGCCCTCTGGTTCCTTTAGCCATTTTTAATGGTATGTCTTCTATCACCTTTCTAGTGTCTCCTATGGTAATTTGTGTATTCAAGGTAAAATTGTCATTTGTAGCTAAAAAATCGTCAAGTATTGGTAGTTTCATATGGTTTAGCCTAATAGTAAAATGAATATGTATATGCCCTTAACCTAGTTTCACCCATTCTTAATAAACTGCCCATTTTGCTTTCTTGCCTTTCTCTTTCTCTCTCTCTCTCTCTATATATATATATAACATGCATATATATTAAATATAATTATATGTGAATGTTTTTTAATTTGTTGCTTTATTTTTCACTGAACCATTTGAATTTGAGATTAGGCATTATATGCTTCTTATCTAAATATTAAGCATGCATCCTCTAAGAATAAGGATATTCTCTTAGATAACCAAAGTACCATTATTTTACCTAAAAATGTGTTTTAACTATTGACAGTATTATCAGTACATATTTAAGTTTTTCCAGTTATTGCAAAAACTTATATTTTAAAATTCAGGATCCAGTCAAGGTAATGTGTTGCATTTGCCCTTTTTTTCTTAAGTCTTTTTAATCATTTTTTTCTTCTTTTTAATTTTTTTCAGAAGAAACCAGGTCAGTTGTTTCATACACTATTCCACACCCTGGACCTGCTTTTTTTCTCATAGCACATATTAATGTATTCTTTTCTGTGCTGTATTTCCCGTAAACTGGAAATTAGGTCAAGGCTTGAAATTCAGGTTGAATATTTTTGGCAAGAATATTCATCAATAATGTTGTGTGCTTAATAATGGATATTTCATATCAACAGGCACATGAGGTCAGGTTTTTCCACCACTGGTAGTGCTAAGTTTGTTCATATGGTGACAGTGGTAACCTCAGTACAAAGGTATATTTTTACCTTTGTAATTAGTTTTTTAATCTGAGGAAGGATACTTAAGGGCAGTATACATATCCTGTTTCTGAAAATCTTTTACCCACTATTTTCAGCATTCATCAATAAGCATCATCTGATTCAACTATTACATTTAGGATACTTCAGTTTTGTATTAAATTGAGTTTCTTGATTATGTTACTCAAATTGTCTACATCTTTACCTATGGTTTTACTAGATGTATCAGATTCTGAAAGAAGTACATTAAATTTCCAACTATAATTTTTTGTAATCATGCCCTTATATTTCTATGTTATCAATTATGTATATTATTAATTTGTATGTATATATTTGGCCATGCATATCATGTTATCATAGGCAATATTCGAAATTGCCTTTGCATTAGTCTGATATGGCTTACTTATTCCAAAAGTAAAACTTAAAATGGTCATATCCTACATATATATTCACAGCCCTCTTTCATCCTCTAGTCTTGGTAATGTGGAAGCCTATAATGTAGAGTGAAAGCAATATAAAAAAGTCCTGTTTATAAGCATTACACAGTGGGAATTTACTCTTTTTTTTTTTCTTTTTTTGGTTACTGGTGAGCTAGTATTGCTTTGAAACAGATTTCAGTGTTTTGATCAACATTATTTAATTCCCTGGGATCCTTAACATCTCCTTTAAAACATAAAGCCTTATTTTTTAATATATTACAGTCTTTTACTTACTAGTATGTATTTTAAATGTTAATGAAACTGTTTAGAGAAATGACTGTGTAAAATCCAAAGAGTTCAATAAAAGACCCATTTTGCATCTATCCTAAAGATTAATTGTGTAATCAAATATGAGATTTTAACTGAAGTTTTTAAAAATAAGTGCTGGATTCTACCATAAAGGGTCACTTGGAAGAAGCTACCGAAGACAGGGAATTGCCCATTAGAGGCAAAATATGCTTCAATGCAGATTTCATTGTACTTAGTACAACTAGCTGTTTTGCAAAAACACTACAGGAATGTTTGGACGAAAATTAGCTCTTCATTTCCTTTTTTTTTTTTTTTTTAAATAACACTCTTTCTAGTGTTAGATTTGTGGTAGAGATTGTAGTTGGCCAGTAATGAAGCTGCCCCGTGTTTGGAGATGATGATTCAAAAGCATGTCCAATAGTTTTCTCCTTGGTGGCACTGTCTGCTTTTCTTTTATTGTCTATAGGATGCAATTTGGACATTAGGGGTCACCTCATGTCCCCTCAGGCCTCCTTTCTCTCTTCTTTTCAGGCATGGCGCCCACACATGAGTCCCCGTTAGATAAACCATTCTCTTTGTTGAGAGAGCTCAGCTGCAGTGCTGGGAGTGGGTTTGCTGAGCCCACTCTGATGGCCATCACAGCCTGCTGTGGGTTTCCTCACCTACCTCTCTGACTATGCTGCCTCCGCTGCAGCCTGTGTCCATGTGGATTGCAGTTTATTCTGACCTAGCCATCAAAATAAGCCCACCCTTTTTAAATTCACTGTCAACATGGGTCTATTCAATTGTGTACCACTTTGGTCATTTCAGTGGGATTCTCAAAGGACAGGGGGATGGCATGTGTTTGTTTAAAACAGTAATCTTTATTTTCATTAACCACAGGAGGCATTTGAGCAGTGCTTAATTTTTATGAGTACAAAATAATACATGCTTGTTAACTAAAATGAGAAAACTAGAAAATTATTTTAAAACATAAAATTCACTTGAAGTCCTTTCACGCAGAAATAATTATTAATACTTTAGTACATTTTTCTAAAGCCATTTCTATTAGCAATCAGAGAGATTTCTTATAAAATTCAGATATTCTATTTTTTTACTTAAAAATAGGATGATCACTTTCTAATCTTATTAACTATCTTTTGAGTTTATGCTTTTAAGAACTAAATAACAGAATGATATAAATACATCAAAATTATTTATTTAAATTTATATTAAAGTATATTAGACTATAATAATTTTAGACTATTATAAATAATACTGTGATTATTTTATTCATGTAAAAACTTTATATCTCTGATTTCTTTCTTAGGATAGATTCTTAAAAATGGAATTAGGAAGCCAAAGGGTAGAATATCTTTTAAAGTTCAAAATACATTTTGCCAAATTGCTTTCCAGTAAGGTTGAGTTAACTTAAATACCAGCAATGTAATCTGTTTTGTCCTTGGTGGCTTTCCAATTGCTTTCTTATTAGTCCAGGATAATTGCATGCTTTTGAGGATGCCTAACAGTTTTCTAAAACTTTGTCCTGATTCCAGAAGCTCATTTCTTCTGGGTCGGCAGGAAGGTGTTCCTGTTTCCTCACTCAGTAAAACATCTTGATAAGCTCTGTGCTAATTTTCTTGTCTTTGCTAGTATTTGACTATAGAGAAATCTTTCCAGACTCAGTATTTGCCAATGGACAGGTGTGTGGATTGCCCCTGGCTCCTCTCAATGTCCATCTGGTTGTTCATCACATTCTTTTCTTGGAGCCATAGCTAGGAGGTCAATTTGCAACATTTATTACCCAGGCCCCAGGATCTAGCAAATATTCATCTTTCAAGCTATGCCCTATTTGTGTAGCATTTTCTGCTGTCCTCACCATTTAGTTTCCAGGCTACCTGGCCAATGGAGCACACTCTACTCCTGGCATCTCCACCAATGGCTACCACTTTACTAATGGGACACTTCATCCCACAGATGTAATGTGTCTTTGCAAATGCTATCCTCCATCCCCCATTCTTCATTCATTCACATTTATTTATCAAATATTAATTAAGCTTCTACTGTGTGCCAGCCAATGAATAAAGCATAGAACAAAAGAGACAGAAATCCCTGCCTCGTATAGCTGACACTACATCCCTAATTCACCTTTCACTCCTGCCCTATGACCTGTTGTCCTAGGTTTTTTGGTTGATATAAGCATGTGTTCTTTAAATTGGGGCAGACAGTGAGGCTATGAACAAAGTATATTCCTGCCATCTCTAGACAGGCAAGAATGCTCTATTCTCCTGGTTGCTTTTCTCAAAATAACCATTGTCAGCATTATGAGTATTGAAAACTTCTGTGATATTCTAACACAAGCTTGTCCATTGCGTAGGGTTTTCAGTAGTATTGGAGTTGTTTGCCTTTTCTGGGCCTTGAAAAGGACTTTAGTAGGAAGTTAGCAGGAACACCATTAGGGAATGCTAACTGGAAACCATTTCAAAAGTGATACAAGGCATTTGCAAAAACAACTTGCCCTGTTTAATTTTTTTCAAGGTTAACCTTAAGGCAATGGTTTTCAGAGAGAAAATTATTCTACCGGCAACAAAAGAAACACAATACTGTAGGAGTAAATGTATTTTGTAAAGTTAATGACATAATAGTATTGTTTTTTATTTTTCATGCTTTACTTAATATTTTTGCTTCCAGTTCTCAACACAAATGTTTGGCTAGGATTTTTTTTTTCAGTCACTGAGTCAAATTCTCAGTCTGCATAACTCAGTAGGGCACCCAGGTGAAATGAAAATCTGGCCTGTGTTTACATCTTCATAATTAATTTCTCATTGGGTTGTGCAGTGTGTCTCAGCTTCTGATGCATGCTATAGAAATAAATACATTATAACTTTGATTTTTTCCAATTGTATTTGCAATAGATGAGGCTTAGAGGGGGATAAGGTGGTAATTTCAAGTATGTGGCACATGTCTCAGGGAAACAGGAAGGCAGAATGTTGATCATGGCTTTCAACACATATTGTCTCTGGGAATAACTTTGTCATGCATATAACCCTCTTCTTAAACATGCATGCATGTGAGTATATACACATGATTGTGTGTGCACACATACACACTCATACATACCCTATATCTCAGCCATATTGAAACACTTTAATTTCTCCCAAACATGCCACACTATGTATTTCTTCTTCCATGCCTCACACTAAGAGTCAGTCGTCTCCTCTGGGAGTCTTTAACCCATCAGCAGCCTCCTGCTCCAGCTAAGGTTCTCTCCTGCTTTGTACTCCCACCCCATTCCCACATTTCCCATCCTGATAGATTATACCACCCAGAATTAACTTATGGTTCACTAATGGATCTGAATGACAACTTTCCACCTTAGGCTGTGAGACTCCTGAGGGTGAAGGTGAGGCCTGGACTTCTTCCCTCTGTCTCTCAGCTATTAGCACAGTGCGTGGCACCCAGTGGGCATTCAGGGCCTTTGGGAACTACTCACCAATCAACCCGAGGTGCCCTAGCCCATTCACCTTTCTGCTCTGCCAGGCAACAGTTTCCACTGTCTCTCCATAAACCCCCATCACCCCTTCCCCAGCCTTCTCTTTCAGCAGATCATCTTCCCAATCCATAAGAGAATAGAAACAGTCAGAAGATAACTTCCTCAAGGTCCCCAGTGTATCCACCTCCTACACCAGTGCCCTTAAACACCACCTTCCACCATATTACAAATGACAAACTGACTTCACTCCAGTTAGGGCTAGCCCTTCTACTTGCCAGTTAATCACATCCTGTCTACTTACTGGAAGACATTACTCCAACATTTGTCTCTTTTCTCGCTCCCATCATTTTGCCCTTTTCACTGGATAATTTGAAAACCCAGTTTAATTACTTTTATTTTTAAAAATAAAACATTTCTCTCCAGCTACAGCCCATTCTCTGCTGTCCTTTACAGCAGAATCCTTCAAGAGTTATACCTTATAGTGTCTACAAATCCTTTCTTCTCACTCTTTCTTAAATCTACTCTGATCAGTCTGTAGCCCCATCATTCCACCAAAACTGTTCTTGTCAGACTTGATACTCCCCTTAGCATTGTTAAGTCCAATGGTCAAGCTTCACTTTGCATTTTTAACATAATTGATCTTACTTGAAACCCTTTCTTCACTTGGATTCTAAGACAAACTCCACCTAACTTATCTCATACCTCCCTGGCCACTTCTTGGCTAGTATATACACCAGTTTTGCTGCAGGACCTAGTCCTAATATCACAGTGGTTTACAACTGCAAAGATCAGTGTTTTGTTCAAATTCCGTAAATGTTTGGGGTCAGCTACAGATTTGCATAACTATGCTGGGCTCATCTGCAGCTCAGCTTGGCTTGACTCTGTTTGGGGCTCTGTGCCATCCGTTTTCTCATTCTAAGGCCCAGGCTAAAGGAGCAGCCCCACAAGAGAGTAGCATGCTATTCTCTTGTGGAAGAGGAAAGGAGCAAAAGGGTTGGAAGTTCCAAAGTTTCTAAGAACTTCTGCTTAGACATGGCATGTATCATGTCTACTCACATTCCGTTGGTCAAAGTAAACCTGTGAATTACATCTCCTGCGAGAACGGGGTAATAAGTTGTTTGCCCTCATCTTAAGCCCGTAAGATGTGGCTTCAGTGAGACCATTGACAAGTTTCATGCATGTCCTCAGAGGACTGGGGAGCCCAGTGATATACTCGCTGTCTGACTCACATCTGAGAAACCTAAAGCCTCAAAAGCTGGCTGAAGTGGTCTACAACAGCAGAGTGAGAGCCACAGCTTGAGAAGTTACTACATTCCCACCAAGAACGTATCTAAAGAGTGTGTTTTCTGTTGATTGATGTGTATAATGTCATGGAGAGAGCCTTTGTGGAGGTGGCTTAGCTTCTGACCTAGAATGTTACCTGGAGAGGTGAGAGGATCACAGCAGAAGAAGACCTGGGTTATGCAGTTAGACGTTCAGGCGCCAAGGCAGTGGTGGATGGAACACACAGTCCATATCAGGAAACTGTAGATCAGAGGGCCCAGGGGTGGATGGGCCCTTGAAGAGACCTCACAAATGCCCACATGGGCCAGCTTCCAATATCCCCCACAGCCAGATGGAAATATGCCACAGTCATGCCAATTGAATGAAACCTTTCTTGCCCATTTACCTCTTCCTTTTCCTCTGTCCCCTCACCTTGGAGAAGTCAAGCTAACAAGTAGGAGTGGGGTAAGGAAGAGAAAGAAAATGAGAAGATTGCCCCTTTGCCCCTGGCAGCAGGCCCAAGCTGATGGAGGAAGAAGACTCACTAACTGAAATTCAGAGACTGTTATTATTATGTATTACTAAGCTAAGACTATGTGATTAGAAGTAACCAGAGGACTTAAGAATAAACTATCTGAGAGTAATAAAAAGTCAAGGACCCCACTCCTGAGTCTGAAAAAGCAGGGGTGTGTGTGTGTGTGTGTGTGTGTGTGTGTGTGTGTGTGTGTGTTGGGCAAAAGGGAGGCATGATGATAAAGTCATTTCTTTTGCACTCCACAAACCACATTAGTTCCAAGTGGCCTAGGCTTCTGTGCCATTACCTGGGCTGGTTGCATCTGCCTGGGCTTTATGATAGTAAGAGGTTGCATTTCAGCTTTGTGGAAACCTGGAAACTTCACTGACATCTTTGTCTGTGAGAATATGAGAGGCTAGAATCTGAGTTTGCGATTGGCTGGCCTTACACCTGACCCTGTTTACGTGAAGGAAATCTAGGCATCGGGCCAATTTAGGACCAAACAAGTTCGTAGCTGGGGTGTTGAGCTTCATTTCCTTCTTCAGTTATAAATGCAGTTGAAGCTGATTCCAAAGCAGATTTAGGAAGTCAGTAAAAACATTTAGGCGTCACTACTACTGCTTTATTAAATTTCATCTATTGTTTTGACCTTGCTTGTGTTTAAATACGGAAGTAAAAAAAAATACGGGTGTGAGCATGGGGGAGTGAAGGGGTGTTAAGTCATTACACCACCTTCTTATCCAGTCAGGAAACCCCAAGCCGCTGGTCCATTTCCTGCTTTAGTAAGCCAAGGAATGCAATCCTGTCGTGTATGTGACTCACGGTAACATGACTCAGGTTAAGAACTGGGTCTATGGAATTTGTTTCCTGGCCGGGAAAACGACAATTCAATTGCTACTAGAGTTAAGTGGAAAATGCATACTTTTCCCTTCTTTCAAGCTATTGTTACTTTTAAAGAAGTGTTGGGAACGTAAGATCAAACTTAAACATGATAGCAAAAATTCTAGTTATTGGGAATTAGGACAGCCCTTGGGAATACTGCCTTTTATTCCCAGCTCTATGTATGCTTTATGTTGGACCTTAGACATCATACCTCTGTCCTTACACATGAAAGAGACTGTTGCTAATCAACACTCAATACCAGGCAAATTAAAAATGCTCCTTTAAACACAGGGTAGACTAATATGATCCCTTACCTGTGCATTTATTTGTTTATCTAGTTCTTAATTTCTTAAAATAGTACCTTTCACAGAAGCACCCCAGGGTACAAGCAGCACACTAAAACAGTAATTAAAATAGATAAAACATTACAAAGAAGCAATTAAAGGAGCAGCAAATGAGATTATGTCTTAAAACACTATTATGCTGAAAACTTTTAAAAAAAAAAAATGTTCACCTTATCAGTATAGCAGGCACATGGGCGAGGAGTGGGAGAGCCTTTGCTGTGGCTTTGAGAAGTCACAAATGGAAAATATGGTGAGACAAATGATTTTAAACCTTGCCTCTCAATGTAATTTTGCATCTCAAATGTAGTATTCTGGCCCCCAGTCCCCACTCCCCAAGCCCTAATCTGCTCACCCACAGGGGTGGCTTGTTTTATACCGTACCTTAATGTGTCCCTTTAGCCAGAACACATTACAGAGGATTCAAAAGCCTCTTTCTTTCCTAGAGGCTATAAATGGAGTCCTTAGTCATACCTTGTGTGGCTCAGATGACAGTTGATCATGCTTAAGTACTGGAAACAATCAAAGGACCATAACCTCAGAGAACATTCTTCCAACTCAGTAGGAAGATCCTTGTCATTCATCCTTAGCTCCTACCCCACTGGGCCCCATGGACTGGCAGTTTTCTTACACAACGTCACGCCCTCTCCCAGCTTGTATGCCCGAGCAAGCCTTTGTTAGGCTCTGACTGACCTCACCAGTCCCGTTTCATTTTCTAGTGCTAATCATGCTTACTTGCAACATGTGAGTTTATTTTTATTTTTTGAAATAGAGTCTCACTCTGTCACCCAGGCTGGAGTGCAGTAGCACGATCTCAGTTCACTGTAACCTCTGCCTCCCAGGTTCAAGCAATTCTCCCTGCCTCAGCCTCCCAAGTAGCTGGGATTACAGGCACTCACTGCCATACCCGACTAATATTTATACTTCTAGTAGAGATGGGGTTTCACCATGTTGGCCAAGCTGATCTCGAACTCCTGACCTCAGATGTTCCTCCTGCCTTGGCCTCCCAAAGTGCTGGGATTACAGTCGTGTGCCACCACACCTGGCCCATGTGAGTTTAAGGTTAGAATTTGCATGGGTAGCAAGCAATTTATAAAAGCCAACAATGCTATAACTGTCCAGTTTTTAAACATGTGAGAGCTTGGTGAGCATTCTGAACTAGGGAGCTGCAGATGTATTGTCTGTTTTGTTGATGTGAGGACACATCTCCACTGAGATGCTGCTTCGTAACAGTATATGAGTCCTTTCAGAAACTGTTTTGTAGTAAGCCTATCTTGTTTGTATAAAATTGTCACTTTATGCCCATTTTGCCCTACACTGACCTTAAAGCGTGGAGCTCCACTATGTAGGCACCTTCCTCTGCAACCTCTCTCCCTCTCCCATTTCAGCAAGATCAAATGACCCAGAATGGTTGGATCGATGAGTGGGTGGGTAGATGGATGGATAAGTAAGGGATGAGTGGTTGGGTTGATAGGTGGGTGGATGGATGAATGGATAATAAGGGTATGGGTGGTCAGGTAGGTAGAAGGATGGATGGGTAATTAGGGGATGTGTGGTTAAGTGGGTGGGTAGCTGATGGATGGGTAAGTATAGGTGGATGGATGGACAAACGGATGGATGAGTAAATGTTACTGCCTAGAGGATATTTTAAAGGACACTTTACATGTGGCCAAATTGAAAGTACTGAGCAGAGGTGAGGAACTCTGAGAGGAGGGCCCACAAGGGGGCTGGCACAGAAAACGTAGAAACCACAGCCCATCCAGAGCACACAGTCATCACTTCAATATGGCTCTGCATTGAAAGATAGCAAGGTTTTCTTCTAGAAAAATAAAAGTGCAGATACTGGCCCATGTGAAATTAGCAATCACAGTCTTAGGTTGTCCTAAATGCTTGAGGGTTGCGTATGTTTACCTGCCAAGATGCCTTTGACTAACTCTTGGGTTCTTGATAAAAGTGGAGAGACCAATGGTTAGAAAGAAAGTGACTATAAATACATGCTAAGGTATCTGACGCAGTAGGAATATTAGTTTGTGCTAAAAGTGTTTCTCTGAGGTTTTCTGTGAGGATCCCACTTTATTTGTTAAGTACACTTCCCACCCTCCTTAGCATAACTCCACACCCTTTTTCACGTGGCCTGAAATGCCCTTTAAAGCTCCAAAGAGCAACTAGAATATCTGTTAAGCAGATACTCTACCACAAAGTGGAGGAAGGAGCTGGGGAAAGAGTCAAGAGGAATTCTAGCTCATTCCATTTACTCATGAATACTCATGAGATTCTCAGTTACTGTTTACCACTTGTGCAAACAAAAAGTAGGGCCCTGAGAAAATGCAACTTAGAATGGGTAAGTTTTGATGAAAGGGAGGAAGGATGGAAAGGTGAGAACGATAAAAGAAAAAAAACTGGGTTAACAAGAATATATCAGCACAGTAAGATCCCGGAGGAGGGTGTGCCTGTCTGAAAGGACACAGCACACAAAAAAAACAAATGGACAAAATTCCTGATGTCACAAAATAAAGTTGCCCTCAAGTCAGTAAATAGAATTCTCAAGAATAGCATCTTTAAATCTGTAGTTCTAGACCAAATGATGTAGAATAACAACCCCCCAAAGTTATGCCAGGCTTGCTTTAAAGCCTCTTGTCCATGAACATATTTAAACGGCTTCAGTTTTGCCAACAAAGCTCCTTTAGGGGGTACACTGTTCAAATGGCTTTCTACCACCAAGCTGTTATCATTTTGGAATTTCACATCAAAGAGAGAGTATCACTGCATTCAGTAAAGACCTGCATTGGTAAGCAAAGGCTTGCTGTGGCCCTCGGCTAACACTGACAGATTCCTACAGCTTCGTTTACCCGGTGGGACATCCCATGGGACATGAAGAGCATTGTGAACCATGGGGGCTTTGAGAACAGAGACCTGCAGATAACCTCATTCTAGGTTACTGCATCTCTTCTCTGCCTTGTAAAGTCATGAAGCCTTCACATACATGACTTTTCCCCCTAGTTAGGGGCCAAACTCCTTGAACTCTGTTAGTTTCCCTGTATCCCCAACTCTCCTCATTCTCCAGAGCACCCAGTGAATGGGGTGTGTCCCCTTACTCTGCCAATGATAAACGAAAGGGAAACCTCCCAGAACTCAGGCAGCAATAGCATAGTGGAGATGAAAGATATCATTCAAATGCCTTAAAGGAGACTTTCTGGTTTCCCACAGGAAACATTATAAATTGCTGTGTTTTCAGCACTTGTAAAATCCTTAGGTGGGTCTCCCCTGCAGAAAAGAGTGGCAAACAAAAGTCACACACATTCTCAGCCACCGTCAGCATATGTTCCTAGTGTTTTCTGCACCATTCATTCCTTCTTAACTGTCCCTTTCCTGCTGTAAGCACAGTTTGAATGCGGCTCAAGTGAGCATGAAAACAATGTAGTATGTGTTGGTTAATTCTGGAAAACCAACAATGTCAGAGGCAGGCTGATTTCAGCATCAGGGCAGTCTCTGAACTCCTGAAGCAATAAAACTGCTGGGGGCTTTATTTTAAGACCCAGAGGTTGGTGACTAAGCTTTGGAAGGGCACCCCCACCTCTGGCATGACTAACTTCAGCTCTGTCCTCATGGCCACACGTGCCACTGAACGACCTCCTTCCCACCTGCCAGAACCCTTGGGAGGCTACTCCAGCCTCCTCTCAGAGCCCGGGTCCTTGTGTTTTTTGCATGTCTCTTCATTAATTGGGTGCTCTGGAGAATGAGGGGAGTTGGGGATACAGGGAAGAATGACATGGTCATGGGAGTATGGCCTCTAACTAAAGGGACAAGTCACATGTGTGTAGGCCCTGTGACTTCTCAAGCCAGGTGTGACAGGTAACCCATAGCGACTTGCCTCCAGGCCTTTGCTCCCAAAGGCCCCATGGCTCAGGATGCTCTTGTCCCACTTCTCCTTACCCTGCCTTTCACCTGGTGCTCAGTGTGGTGGCTTTGCCTCCATGGTCCTTTCCTGATCCCTCTGAGAACTAGGCCCTTCCTGCCTGTGCCCATGAACTCTGAAAGTACAATGAGCTGAGCCAGAGGCAGCATGGGCTCAAGGCTGAGAAGATCAGCTCAGAGGCAATCTAACCACCATAGTGCTAATCCTGGGTCCACCCCTTCTTAGCTGGGCGACTTCAGGCAAGTTACTTCACCTTTCTGCATCTTCAAAATAAGTGCAATCACACATACTGCACATGGTCACTGAGGAGGATTAACTGAGTCAACCCAGGGGGAAGCCCAGAATGATGCCTAGCATGCTGTAAGTGCCTAGAATTGTCATATATTATAGGCTGTCACTCCTGGGAAGCTGTATGATTCTCCAGGGTACAGACACTGCTCATTTATTTTTATAACCCCCTCACCTGCAACTGGGCAGGACGTAGACAAGCATACAAGTTTAATGCTGAAGAACTTTTAAAAAATGAATAAATGACCAAATCAACAAATGAGCAGACCTTAGTAAGAACACAGGAAGCAGCATATTATTGTAGCCAAAACCCTGGGCTCTCGGACCCATGAAGCCCTGAGTCCTCTTGGGCACTGACATTCCTGGAGTTGGGGGGGTATGGCTCTGGAGGCAGCATAGGCAGCTGAGGTCCCTTGGGCCAGTTGCTGGTGACTTGGGTCTACTCCCTACTCAAGAAACATGTGTCTTGAGCAGTCCCCAAACTTGGTTTCCTTTGCTGCCAAAGCAAGCACTGGATGGAGCAGAGGGCCCCACACCCTGTGGGTCGTTCCAGACTGAGAGCTTTGCAAAGTACAATATTCTGACTCTGCCCTGGGACACTCTGATTCCACTGTCTGGGATGGGATAGGACATCTGTGTTTTTAAAAACCTCCCCAGATGATGGTGAATCTCAGGCACAGGTTTGGGAATGACTGGACTAGATTTCTGAGGCTGGAAGGGAGAGACGGCTTCCCACACACTCCTCTTTCAGTTTCCACCACACGTACACACACACACATGCCAGGGAGATCCTTGATGGAACCTGTCTCCACACTGTTCCTTAAACACAGAACTTTGGGCACTGCCAACTCCCACACCAGCCGATGCTGCTCTGTGAGGGAGTGGAGAGTTGAGGCCCCCATTCTGAGACTCAGCTCCCCGCCGCCTCCCCTACCAACTGCCGGGGCACACACAACAGGCAATAGGATGAACCACCACCTGCGATTGATCCATGCTCGTTATCAACTGTTATGGACCTGGTTAATTGTTTTGCCTGTATAGGCACATTTTGTTTCATCCATTTTTCAAGTTGAGGGAAGGTTGTTTTATCAAAGGGGATTTAATTAAATGTTTTGTCCCAGCCTGGCCTTTCCTTTCCGCATCTGCATTATGCCTGTGTCATATTTTCCCTGGAGGGCAGGAAAACAATTTAGTAAAAATGAAGGATTCATTGATTTACTATTGAAAAAGGAAATGCCAAGCTAACAACTCCCCTCTATAATTTTCTAGTGACCATAAGAGAGAGCCTAGCCATTTAACTAAAAGACAGTGTGTTTCCTGGTGCACCTGGCACTTTCTATCTTTCTATACCATTCATGCTGTTAGCTTTATAGTCTTGCTCTTGATTGAAATCATTTTGTGAACACTCATAGGCACTATTTTTCTTCTCTGAACAAAATAAATGTTCCTGGGTAACTAAGGTCCTTTAATTGTTTCTACTGCCAGTTAGCCACTGGGGGTGGGGAATTATTCTTTCCCCAACACCCTAACAGTGGGGTCATAACATCTCTCCCATCATTTAACTGTAGCTCTCCCCCTGCGCACTGAATTTAAGTTGACCTACTTTCCTGCCTGTTGAGCAGCCTCGGGCCTCAAAAGTTCTTCTAGTAGATATCAGCTGGTTTCTTGGTCTAAAGCCTTAGATCTTTAGCACAGTACAGTATTGTGGTTCAAAAGAAGCAGGAAGCAGTAATAGTCTGAGGGAGCTGCGTTTGACAGGGCCCTTGCCGGGCGTCACTTCCTGCAGCCATCCTGTGTCCACTGATGACTGTTGTGGGATCTGAGCCTGTCTGGCCAAGGACCAGGGCTGTTCTGGGAGCAACCTTCATTCTGAGGGGAGGGGCTTGCAAGCGAACAGAGGAAAGAATGTGGGACGAGGAATCAAGACAATACAGTTTGCCACAGGAGCACTGTGTCTTTGGGCCGATCGTGTCACCCCTGGAAGCTTGTGTCTCTTCCAGCGCTGTTTGTGATTCATCCAAGACGTATGGAGCCCCTGTGGCTGAGACAATAGTGGGGAACTCAAGTAGAGCTAGTCCTGCTGACATGGAGGGCCAACACTGGTGGGAGGAATAGGTTGAATCAACTCTTCACAAAAATTTAAGATGTTAATACTCTAATAACAGCTTCACATGAATGGTGCACAATGGTTTGAGATGTAACCGGGAAATCTCGCTCAATGCCTGGTTGTACACAATCCAGGGAGTGAAGCAAGGCCTTGAGAAGAAAGTGACTTCTGAGTGGACACATCAAAGAAAAGTAAGCATTAACTCCGAGGAGGAGGGCTTCAGACAGACCCCAGCCAGACAGAGTGGCCGTGCTGACAAAGACACAGCCAGCTCAACCCAGCTGAGGACGCTCATTTCCCTGTGGCGAACATTTGCCTTCCCTCTTGTTGATCCATTAGGAAGCACATCAGCTGACCTCTAGATTGGAGCTGGCCAGCCAGAATGCATTTACACCTAATTAGCCACAAATTACTGCCCATAACAAGGCAATGTTTTATTTTGCTGTATTATACCCAAATCCAGGACAACCTCACTTTCACAGTTTCTTCTTCCATCTGTATCAGGAAGAAAGCAAGGCTTTGCCTCTGCTCTGATTTTCGCAAATCATCTGACCGAACTGGGAGGGACTTATTGGAACAGAACAGTAACTCACCTATCAGTTTCTGATGGACTGAGCAAGATCTGGCTGAGGCTGTTTTGCATTTATAGCACTTTCCAGCTGAAGGCCTCAAAATGTTTTGTGAGCAGTGATGGGCAACAGTTGGGCCTCCTCGTGCTAATACTAAGTGCTCTCATAATAAATTTTCACAGGCAACGGTCTGGCTCATTATCCCGCTAGGGCAGAAGAGGGGCCATGCCTGTGGGAAGAAGGCCATGTGCCAACCCTGCCAGCAGTAGGACTGGACCACTGCTCAGTGCTCGCAAGACGAGATCCCACGTGGAAGTCTCGTGCAGGCTCAAACCCACTTCTCCCTGTGCCAGTGGGCACCCCCAGCCCTGGTGTCTGGACAGGTACTGTGAGGACTGATTTGATGAAACTCTGAGCAAGAGAAGGGCGGAAGGGTGGAAAGGCCTCATCTCAGGATGAGAGAGGGTGGAGAAACATGGGTTGTGCCCATGGCACTGGTTTGTTAGATAGAAGAGCTGGGTGAAGGATTGTTGTGTTTATAATTTTCTTTTCTACACGGTTTCTCCTAGTTCTGTCATGACCCAGCCTGCGCCTACAGGGAGGGCAGCAGTCCTGTTTTGTGTGTAACTGTGTTAAACCTCCAGGTGTATTACCGAGTTGGCAGAGTACAGTGGAGAGGAGAGCACTTAGGTACTGTTTCAGACTGTGTGGCACTAAGCTAGGGGGCCTTGGAGACAGATCTCAGTGGGGCTTCCTATCACCCCACAAATCCTGCCACTGAACTGGCTGCTTCTGGAACCCACTCCAGCTTACATTCCTCTCATTCCAAAGCCCCATATCACCCCCAAAATTTGGTCTCATTGATTTGTACCTTCCCCCAAGATAATGTATTGAAAGTGTAACGTGTCAGGCAATGTGTTGGATTCAAGGTGAAGCATTTTTTCTTGCTCAGACTTTTCTGCATATCCCAGTTTTCTGTAATGGATCAGTAACTTTTTTTGAAGAGTAAAGTTTGTTATAGAACTATATCTGGAAGTGAAAATATATAAGCTACATATTAATAGTTTTGAAGAACTAAATGACTTTTCTTCAGTATTTAAAACTTGTTTACTTTAAAACTTTGACTTTGTTACCTTTTTCACCAAGAAACGCAAGGCTGTTGGACCCAAGGTCTCTCACTGTTGACCTATGCCTTTCCTCCAGCTCAGAGAATCAGGTGAATTGGGTTTATAGTGCAAAAGAAACTTCTTTAAAAATCAAAGACAAACCAGTCATGAGTTCTGGCCACAAGATGCTTACGTATAGCCAGGTAGGAGGGGAAAAAGCATCTGAAAATACAACTTTTTGTAATATAAAAATACTACAAAATAGTTCATAAAATATAAGACAAAATTGAAAAGGATAAACACTTTAAAAGTGGTCTTGATAAGGTCAAGGGATGCCAGCAGAAGGCGTTTTCCCGCAGCTGACGGATGGAAAAGCTCAATGACCGTGGGGCGTGGGAGCCTCGCCTGAAAGAAATCAAGGCCTGGGCTGCAGACAAGGTCCACTTGGGCAACCGGGGAAGAGGTTAAAATGAGCGGTGGCAGGGAAGTCAAAAGGGGCTCGGGGGGTGGACCACATGAGCTTGGTTAGGATAAAGTACGGGAGGCATGAAGAGAAGGAGGTGAGGTCGAGAGAGCTGAATATGGAGAGGTCATGAAGGATGACGGGGACCAGGCTGGGGGATTTAGTTCTGCAGTCAAGGGAGCTATACCTGACTCAGACTGATCCAGCAGCAGAGGTTAGCATGGACCAGGGTGGAAAGAGACAGGCATTTTTGGGACTGAATCCAGGTGAGGTAAGATGACCTACGGCAGTAGCCGGGAGATGGAGAAGACGGGCAGGTGGTGTTTCAGAGGCAGCACAGGCAGATTCTGGAGAAATAAGGAGTGGAAAGGATTCTTTTTTTCCAGGCTGTACCCTCAGACTAGCTGGAGCTGGCATGAAGGGGCTATGGTGGTTAGAAGTTGCAGTCAAAAACTGGAAAGGAAAATTACAGGTTGCTCTTCCATGAGGACTTCTTCAGCCAGTGGAACTGCAGGAGTTGCCAGCATAATGAAATCTAAACAGAATTTTCAAATAAGCAAAAAGGATAACCCATGAGGCTTCTATTTCTTTTTTTTCCTTTCTACTCCTCCTTCTAAGTTATTCATCACTATCTATGAAGCAGTTATATTATGTAGGAAACCAAAGAAACACAATTTAACACCTAGTTTCTATCATCGTATGATTTTCAATATATTTGCAGACAGAACTGTATTCACCTGTCTGCATAGCATTGCAAACTTTAGCTCATGATAAGAACCACCTTGAGAAAGGTGTAGGACTTGAGCTTGAAACATTGCCTGAATTAAGGGAAATTAAGTGTGGGGGGTATAGTACAATGCTACTATATGCCATATACTTCACTTTTCATCTTATCATTGTGCACATTTTAAAGATAAGGAAACAGACCCAGAGAGATGAAGATTTAAGTGTCAGCGCCAGGAAAGCTTCATCCAAAGCCTATCTACAGCACAGCGCCCCCTAGAGAGGTAGACAGGGAGGAGCAACGCATCCTCAATGAAAACCTGGCATGCACACACATGGAAGATGCAGGTTTTCTGTACTTCAAAACCATCAGAATTTCCCGTGTTTCATATGCACCTACCTGCTTACTTTCCAGTTAGTTTTCTGAGAGACTGCTTTCTGAGAGACTCTGCTGTTGTCAAGAATCTGCATATTTCCTCAAGATTTGGAGCAGGGTAGGACAAGATGGAAACACGTGTAAATAGAACATAAGTTAATTGCTTTCTGGAGTATGTCTCAGAGTCAGTGTATTTCCCATGGTGTTTTGTATGCCTGTCTCTTGGGCTTAAAGGGTTAAGAGAACACCCCACCTTTTATAATATCACCAGATCTCGATTAATCTGGCAAATGCTATAAATCAATGGGCAGTGTGAAATTGAACACTAAATGTATTGGACATTATTATAAAAAGAGAAATTGGATAATTTCTACTCATTTCTATCCGAAAATGAAAAACTGCCAGGGTAATGAATCTCCTTGATCTGCTGAAATGCTTATCAGTTACAAAGTACTTTTCCATTTAAGAGATAAACAGTAAAAACCCAAAAAGTATTCATAGTATTTTTAAATAAAAATACATCTCCATGCTGTTTGTGGGATAAACTCCCCCAAAATGACCAAGCAACCATCTCTTTTAAAAAGCTTCAAAGTCAACAGGACTTCTTATTGCCCTGAAACATTTCAGTAAAGCAAAGAAATCTTTGTTACATGAACTGTCCACCCTTCCATGAAATCAAGAGCAAACTTATCAAGATTGATTCCTGTGATCAAGCACAGTTAGATTTGCATAAAAGGGTTCGTTGGCCAAAAAGATATATCTAAATAACCTTTCATTGTTAAGGCTAACCTCCCTTTCATTGTTAAGTTCAAAGGAAGGAAAGTTCTTTGAAACACCATCAGGGTTGGTGCTGTTGGTCTAATCAGAGCACGTTTTTAGTCCAGAGGTAAGAAGTGCCCTCAGCTGAAATAAAATATGGGCAAGATCAGCCAGGTGGTCCCCATTACAGGGGGAAGGGAGCCCTTCAAATACCGATTCCAGGGCAGCCTGCTAGTTTTAACAACCTCTTCCTCAGTAAAGCTCTCCAAAACCTGGAACTGTTCCAGTTTTCCTTTTTTTTACATGAAGTAGGAATGTGATTGTAATAAGTTAGTTTTTCAGAAATCAATGTAGCAGTTCTCATTCTTCCCATATTTGATAATACTTACCCTGTGCCTATTAATGAGCCAAGTCCAGTTGGGGTAACTGGAATGGCCAATCACTGCACTGTGGACATTTCCAGGGCCTGTTCCCCTACATCCCCAGAAGCTGAGAGTTTAGTGCACAGTATGTACTTGGTGCATAGTAGTCTTCTACAAATCAGTTTATTCACACACTTAACAAATGTGCCAGGCACTGTTCTAGGCATTTGAAATAAATCAACAAAAATGCCTGTGCTCAGGGTATTTTCATTCTGGCAAGAGAAAATAAACCATAAGGAATTAGCCTAAGAAATGGGCAAATTATATAGTATATCAGGTGTTAAGTGGTACAGACAAAAAAATAGAGCAGAGGAAGAGAGAATGGAGGCTGGGTTATAGGGATGGGATTGGGCTGTGTTTTGAATTAGGTAATCCAGGTAGACCTCAGTGAGATGTTATCTCTCGAGTAAACACTCGAAGGAGGGGAAGAAAGAAGAGCATTTTAGCAGTGGCAATAGCTTGTGCTGAGACTAAAGTGAGATGTACCTGTCAAATTGGAAGAATATCAAGTAAGCCAGTGTGGCTGAAGGGTGAGCCTGTAGGAGAGTAGGAGGGGCTGAATTTAGAGAAGTAACGGGGTCGGAAGATCATACAGGGCCTTAAAAGCTATTGTAAGGATTCTGCCTTTCACTTTAAGAAAAGTGGGGGGGCACTGGAGGATTTTGCAACAAGGGATGTGAACTGACTGGCAATTTGAAGGAACTCCTCTGCTGTCTTGAGAATACGCTGTATTCTACAGAGAGGCAAAGGTGGAGACTGAGAATTGAATTAAGAGGCCCCTGCAGGAATCTGGGAAAATCAACAAATAATCCATGTTTCTGTGTGCTATAGTGGTACAAACAAAGCTGGAGGTCAAAGCAGTGTGTGCAACTAGTTCTTCCAGGGAAGGCTTCCCAGGGCTGTGTCTTGTGAATTGAAGAAAAGGGATTTGGAGATGGCAGGAGGTGAGGTGGGAAAGATTGGGGGGCACCAGATTATGAAAGACCTTGAGTACCGCCAGGATTAATGCCTGTTATAAAGCCAAGGAAATGCCCAACTATGTGGCTTAAACAAATAGCTTCTTCTTTTTCTCATGTACTAAGAACCCCCAAAACTAGTGAGTAAAATCAGTGATGAGTCTTTTTGTCATCCTTGTTGTGTTGGCTTGTGCTGGTTCTGAAGAGTGCCGCTGCATATCCATGTCGTGGGAAGGGAAAAGAAAGAGAGCAGCATGCCAGGTGAATCTAGCTCTCCCTTTTTAAAATCAGGAAAGCAAATCTCCTAGAAACCCTACCCAACAGACTTCAGCTTACGTCTGCCTAGCCCAAGTGGGTCACATGACCATTCCCACCTGGAAGGAGACGCAGCAGAATGGGTGGTGGACGTGGTATGTCAGCTAACCAACAGTGCCGCTACAAATTCTTCATCTATCCAATGTGAGTGAAGGTGATGCTTCCCCAGAGGGCCACGTGCAGCTTCATGGGCCTCCCACCTCTCAGAGCTGGGCTCAGCAAAAGGACAGCTGCTGAAACACCCACTCCCCACTGTGGCTGTCACTGCCCTGCTCTTCCACAGGGCCCCAGGTAGACTAGCGAGGGCCTGCAAGTCCTGCCTTTCCTGCCTGCCTGTGAACATCACTGATTCAACAGTAAGGACGAGGCCCTGTGCCAGCTATGGAATCTGCCTCTCCATAAGAGAAAGGTGTGTGTGAATGTATGCAACCTTCAATTTCCTTGAGACTCTGGCAGTCACTTCTGTTTTGTCAGAAGAGGTTTCTGTCCTCTGCTCCCAGGTGATGAAGCATTAAGGCATACAGGCTGGGAGATGGGGGCGGAACTTGTGACTGTGCATTAATGAGCCACACTGTGAGTCAGCAAAGCTTGATTTTGGTGCCCACAACCTGTTTTCCTTGATCCCAGGTGTCTGATGTCCATCTCTCTTCGCCGCCTTTCCAAATCTGTTCTCCAAAAGATTCTGATGAAGTAATTAACTTTGAAGTATAAACACTGATAACACTGAAAATGCCCTCTCCCCTAGATGTGTTATTTTAATAGCTGTCGAGCCCCTGTGGTTTGAGCATAAACTTGGGATGGACAGGGCATCAGAGCAGCTGGTTTCAGTTCCTAGCTCTGCCATTCACTACCCAGTGAATCAGTACATCTTTTGGGCTTCAGTTTCTTCATCTGTAAAGTAACAAATTTGGAAGATATGACCTCTAAGGCCCTCCTGCTCTGCAAATCTATTCAGCCAAGTGAGAGAACACGACTGTGTACTAACTTCTGGCATTACTAACCCATAGCTGCTGTCGTGGGTGGCATTGATGCAGACACTCTGAGGACTAGGTCGTGGGTGGCATTGATGCAGATGCTCTGAGACCTAAGACTTCATACACACTAAGCCTCTCACTTTGCAGAAGCGATCACCATCTGAGTGTGTACTCCCCCCTCTCAGACCTCTGCAAGCAGGTATCTAATCTGCACAGTGATGGAGAGAAGCTGCCTCTTGGTATCATCCACAAGACTCTGGGCTTGCTGAGGGCAGACATGTCTGGTTCACCATGGCACTCCAGGCACAGCAGGAACTCAATAAGTGTATGTAAAAATGGACTGCCTGAACTGTGGCTAGAGACATAGCAGGGATGGACTTCTCTTTCCACTCTTCTCCTTAGAAATAGACTCCACCAGGCTCTGCCTTCTATCTGTTCTACCATCTCCCCTCCTTTTCTCTTCCTATTGTAAGGCAAAAGCTGCTTCACACAGTCATATTATGAAGTCTCAAATTGGACTCTTAACCCAAACATCCTCACAACCTACCATAGCTGCCTGACTTACCATTTAATTCAGTTCTTAGTTTAAAGAAATTCCTCTGTTAAATATCCCATTTATAATAACAATAAATGTTTGTAACACCTTTTCAAGTGTTCTCATCTACTCCATCTTACCTCTCTGGGAGGGGTAGTTTCTTTTTTAATTCATAATTGATGCATAACCATACATATTGGGTACAATGTGATATTTCAATGCATGTATACATAGTATGAACAAATCAGGATAATTACCATATCACTTTCAACATTTATCATTGTGATGACACTGAAAATCTTCTAGTTATCATGAAATGTACACTTCACTGTTACATGCTGTCATCACCCTACTGTGTAAGAGCACTAAAACTTATTCTTAACTCTAACATTTGTACGTGTTGACCAGCCTCTCCTGAGTCCCACCCCCACCCCTCTGCAGCCTCTGGTGGGCACTGTTCTACTCCCTACTTGTATGAAATCAACTGTTTAGATTCCACATATAAGTGAGATCACATAGTGTTTGACTTTCTGTGTCTGGCTTCTTTACCTCAATGTAATGTCCTCCAGGTTCATCCATGTTGCCACCAATAACAGGATTTCATTCTGTTTTATGGCTAATATTCCCGTGTGTGTGTGTTAGTGACATTGTCTTCATCCATTCATCTGTGAATGGGCATTTAGGTTGATTTCATAGCTTGACTATTGTGAAGTACACTGAACAAATGGATATGCAGATGTCTCTTGAACATTCTGATTTCATTTCATTTGGATACATACCCTCTAATGGGGTTGCTGGATCATACAGTAGTTATACTTTTAAGTGTTTTGAGGAAGCTTCATACTATTTTCCATAGTGGCTGTACTAATTTACATTTCTACTAACGGGGTGTAAAGAATTCCTTTTTCTCTGCATTCTTGCCAGCATTTTTCCTGGGGTAGGGGGAAAGGGGGGTCTTTTAGATAATAGCATTCTAACTGGGGTGAGGTGATATTTCATTGTGGTTTTGATTTGCATTTCTCTGATGATCAGTCATGTTCAATATTTTTTCATATGTCTGTTGAATATTTGTATATATTCCTCTGAAAAATATCTATTCAGAATGTCTATTCTGGTCTTTTATCCATTTTTTAATCAGATTATTATTATTATTTTTTTTTTGCTATTGAGTGTTCTGAGTTCCCTGTATACTCTGGATATTAACCCCTTGTCCGATGAAGTTTGCAAATACTTCCTCCCAGTCTCTAGGCTGTCTCTTCACTTTGTTTCCTTTGGTGTGCAGAAGCTTTTGGGCTTGATGTAATCCTATTTGTCTAATTTTAGTTTTGTTGTCTGTGCTTTCTTATTTTAAAAAACCCTCTCTAGTAATTTCATAATTGGGATCCTGCATTTAAGTCTTTAGTTTGTTAAGAGTTGATTTGTATATATGGAGAGAGACAGTCCAGTTTTATTCTGCATGGGGAAAGGAGTAGTTTCTTGAGCAGACACTAAGTTGTGGTTTCTGAAAGATGAGCTGACAGTCAAGTAAGAGACCTCAGGGAAGCAACCCCAGGAGACATGACTGAGAAAAAGATCAGGATTAAATGCTAGCAGCCTGGTGGGGAACAAGGATAAAAGATGAAATATCAGAACCTAAGGCACATTTCACCAACATCACACCATTGCCTTGTGCCCTTTAAGTATGCAATGCCAGGCTCAGTTGTAGTATATACGTCTAGTCTTAAGTTTTCCGAACCCATCATTTTCTATATGCCCCTCATCCCATGATTTTTTTTTAAATCGCATAATGCTTGTCCTTGTTTCAAATCTCTTCTTGTGAGTTGCCTCAAGTCCTACTTTGTAAAAGGATAGGATACAAGTAAGAAGTAGGTTACTTGCTAACTATTAGAGATCACTTACTTCTCTACACGAGAAGCCCTGATGCAACAGGAAGATGATTTCAGAATCGTTTTCTAAATATCTGGAGAGTAGCTTAAATATTTATATGTATATAGGTTGAATTATGTGGCAAAAATATAGTGGTATCATGTCTTGGATTTAGAGTCCGAGACCACATAAGGCAATATGGTCAACTTCAGTGATCTGTCAGGTGCGTGAATACTTTACACAAGCATAAGTTTTGCCATCATTTCCATGGATATATTCTGGACATTTTAACCTATGTCATGTGTTAGCCTGGCACAGAGTAAGCAAGTGAAACATTCCTCAGTAATTCCATCATTGCTGATAGCATGCAAAGGAGTTGCTTTTCAATTTTTACTTTATTTTCATGAATTGTCTTTTAAAAGCAAACATTGATTGGGCATTGCTTTAATCACAATAATGGCTTGTAGATACTAGTAGACTGCAGTGGCTGTAAGCTTGCACTCTGGGGTCAGCTGCCCAGGTTTGAATCCCAGCTCTGCCACTTACAAATAACTAGCCATGGCCTAGTTGCTCAGCCTCTGGGTGGCTCCATTTCCTCTAATGTAAACTGTGAATTATAACAAAATTATCGCAGAGGATCCTTGTGAGGATTAAATGAGTGAATATGTGAATAGCAAGTACAGTACTTAAAATAGTGCCTGGTGCATAGTAAATGTTCTCATAATTATGAGCAGTTGTCTATTATTAACCTAAACAATTCCCATTTCTAGTTCCTTTTACCAGCATGGCATTGGTTGATCAAAAAATGCCTACTTGACCCTGAGCAAAAATGTTTTTTTTCTGCATGGTGCATGCATGTCTGTATTTGAAAAACATTAAGAATATGAGCCTACATTGAGATTTTAAAAATTATTTAGGGATGAACAAGAACAAAAGGGAGGGAGAAAAGGCTAGAAAATTGCTACTACCTTTTCCAGAAATGGAGAATCAATAAACTCTGAGCTGGGTACTTTAAGAAAGGAAACAATAGGTTTCCGTAAGATGTTTCTTATAAATCCAGATGAGCCTGGAAATTTCCAATAGTTTAATTGTGAGGGGCCAAAATAGTTCCACACTAGTGACTGAATATAAAAGCGTTGATTAAAATACTTTTTTTAGTAGTTCCTATCCTTGAATGTAAAGTCTCTGCTACAACCTTTGCCAATAAGAGCCAGTAAACAGCTAATTACATTATAACATGGGTTTTTTAATTGTTAATTATAATAAAAGAAGCAACAACCCAACAATAATTTCCAGTCCGTCCATCTGTGAAGTTTAAATGGGAAAATTGCCTCTTGTCTCAGCAAGGATGTAATTGATTCTCGGGCACTTAACGATATAACATTAGTTTCTGCCTGTTCTTTCTTCCTTCAAAGAGCTGACACCATTATGTCACTGATATAAATGGAATCTTGAAGGTACATCAAAAATTCTGTCTTTTTAGGGAAAAAAAAAAAAGCCATTGTGGCTCTTTAGTGTGGAGCAGGTGCATAGTCAAGAAGGATGTATCTCTGGGTCAAGGTCAGAGTTCAGCTCCAGATGGAGTTTTTCACCCTTTTCTATGGGGTAGGTGGAGCACATCTTGTCATATTAACAACAGTCATTGTGAACCTTCTAAAATGTTTTAAAGTCACATTTTAAGACTGTCAAGTGAGACAGCAAAGAGGCTTTGTCAGAGGCTATCCGTTCTCATGTCACCCAAAGCTAAGTGGAAAAGAACTCTGGGTTCTTGAAACTGTATTTCATTAGTGAAGATGGACCAAAAAAAGTGTGCATCAAAAAGGACTTGCAAAATATTAGCATTACTACCCATTCTCAAACTCAAACAGCCACTTAATGTTTCACTTTTTCAGTTTGACATTAAGTACCCAAAGAGCAGAAAAGGAATAAATTTAAAGAGTTGACATCAAAGTGCTGTCTGTATTTCACTTCCAACCAGCACATTGTTTTAATTGCCATTTAAAGACTTTCATTTTTAACTGACTTAGCTATTCTTGGTAGTGGAGATACTTTAACTCTTTGTAATAAACCATACATATATATTTTTAAAGCTTAACAGACATCTTGTCAATGTGATTATCACTTTTTCTTCATCCTGATGCTCAGGTTATTCCAAATACAATATTTTTTCCTGATACAGTGATTCCGTATAGTTGGGGGGGAAAAAAAAAAGCTAAGCCTCATTGGTCCCCACATCAAAACTAGTGTACATCCAAAGATTATAAACATATCTGTTAATTTTAAACTTCCTCCACTTATGAAATCTATATATAACCCTCTACCTGAGTAATCAGATTGACCACATGGCAAGTGTTTTTAGCTGAAGTATACCCTTCTGAGCAAGTCAGAAGGAGCACAACAGACTGGTCTCCCTGGCAAATGCCCTGAGGGGAAAATGGATCACATAGAATTGTATTGTTGCTTCCCTCTAATAAAAACAATAAACAGTATTCAGCACCTATTGTAGAACTCATACTGTTAAATACTGTGTGGTTTCCAGTTCATTTAAAGTCACAAGGACCCTAGGTTGGTGCTATTATTTTCCCTATTTTACAGAATAGGAAATTGAGACACAGATAATGTAGGCTTAGGTTCATATAGCTAGTAAGTGGCAAAGCTAAAATTCAAACACAGCACCTGTGTTTTTAACCACTTTGCTATGCTCCCTGATTGTAGCATCTGTGCTCACTCTTGTTTTTGTTTTGAGATTTTTTTTATTCTTGTGGAAGAGAACTTTTTATTGTGAAAAACATCAAACTTTAAAAGGTTTCAAGTACAATATAAAGTACTTTTTTTCTTGAAATTTTCAGAGTAAGTTGTTCACTTGATTCTTCATCAATTTCAAACACACTAACATCTAATTATGACAAACCAGAATTTTATATAACCACAGTGCAACCCCCAGAATCATCCAAGTTTTACCTGTTCACTCAGTAAGTCCTTTAAATCAAAAGGCTGAAATTCAAAATCATGTGTTACATTTGTGTCCCTTTAGTCCTCTTTAATCTAGAACAGCTCCTAAATCTTTCATTAACTTTCATGACCTTAATATTTTTGAGGATTGCCGGTCAGATAACTTCGTAGAGATCCGTCATTCTGGGTGTGTGTGATACTTCCTCATGATTACATTCAGAGTTTACATTGCTGGCAGGAATAACAGGAACAGTGCTGCATTCTTCTCATCACAAGCTATCAGCACGTGATGTGGACATGTCCTGTGATTGGTGACCTGCATTCTGATCACTTAATAAAGCTGGAGTCAACCAGGTTTCTCTGCTGTAAAGTTTCTCTTTTTACCCCATAGTTAATAAGTATTTTGTGGGAAGGTACTTTGAAGCTATGTAGATATCTCAGTTCTCGTCAACTTTCAAGTCATTCATGTATTCATTTACATCAGCATGGACTCATGGTTTTCCATTTTATTCAATAGACTTTCATTTGTAACTGCCATTATTTATTTTGATGTTCAAATTGTCTTAATTTGGCCACTAGGAGTCCCTTGTATCTGTCTGCTCTGCCCTTAACATGTTCTCATCATTTTAGAGACTTTTTGTTGTTGTTAATTGGCACAATAAGATGTTTTGGGATCATCTTGCAGGTTCCCTGCTCTAGCCCTTGGAATCAACTATTTTGTTGAGGATCCCCGGTTCCTTTACATGAAGAATGGTATTTAGAAACCAAGATCTGGTGCTACATGTGCTCACTGCTGCTTCAAGGATGGCCTCTTGGTGAAGAGAGTCAGGAACTCTGTGTGTGTGTGTATACATATACGTGCATGTGTCTAGATAAGAGATTTACATATATGTTCATTTCTTCATGTGTATTTGTGTGTGTGTGTGTGTGTTCTAATACTTTCGATTCCAGTCCAGTACCACAGGATTCATTCTAGTCTTTTCCCTTCCATATTTTAAACTCCCATCTCTGGCAGTGAGAAATGTAACAGCCTGTGTTGTTAGCCATTCCACTATATTGCCTGCCACTAGGAGGCTCAAGGAAGAAGCTGACAACTTCCGGGACTGGGTCATGGATCTCTTCTTCAATATGTCTATGACCTTAAACAAGTCTTGAACTACTCTGGGTTTGCATTTTTCACCTGTAAATAGCTGTGGTGATAATACCTGTTTCAGAAGGCTGTATAGGACAAGGAACAGAGCACAGGGCCTGGGCCATGCTGGCTCTGATACTCATTGACTGTGTGACCTTGAACAACAACACAACTGCTCTGAGCCTTATTTCTTTTTCTTTTTCTTTTTTTTTTTAATAATGTCAACTTATTTTAGATTCAGGGGTTATGTAGGCAGGTCTGTTACATGAGTATAGGTGAAGTTTGGGATATGAATGATAGCATCATCATAATGAGCATAGGACCCAATAGGTAGCTTTTCAGCCCTTTCTCTCTTCCTGCCTCCCTCCCTCTAGTAGTCTCCAGTGTCTGTTGTTCCCATCTTTATGTATAACCAATATGTACCTCCCACTTATAAGTGAGAACAGGTGGTATTTGGTTTTCTATTCCTATGTTAGCTCACTAAGGATTATGGTCTCCAGCTGCATCCATGTTGCTGCAAATGATGTGATTTCATTCTTTTATGGCTGTATAATATTTCATAGTGTGTATGTACCACATTTTCTTTATCCAATCCACCATTAAATAGACACATGGGTTGATTCCATGTCTTTGCTATTGTGAATAGTGCTGCAGTGAACATACAAGTGGATGTGTCTTTTTGGTAGAAAAATGTATTTTCCTTTGGATATATACTCAGTAACAGGATTGCTGGATTAACCATTTGGTAGTTCTGTCTTAAGTTCTTTGAGAAATCTCCAAACTGCTGTCCACAGTGACTGAACTAGTTTACATTCCCACTCACAGTATATGAGTTCCCTTTTCTCTGAAGCCTTGCCAGCATCTGGGGTTTTTTTGTTTTGTTTTGTTTTTGTCTTTTTAATCATAGCCATTCTGACCAATATTAGATGATACCATATTGTGGTTTTGATTTGCATTTCTCTGCTTAGTGATGTTGAGCATTTTTTCATATGTTTATTGTTCACTGGATGTCTCTCCTTGAGAAGTTTCTATTCATGTCTTTTGCCCACTTTTTAATGGGAATATTCATTTTTTTGCTTGTTGAGTTGTTTAGGTTCTTTATAGATTCTGATATTAGACCTTTGTTGAATGGATAGTTGGCAAATATTTTCTACAATTCTGTGGGTGGTCTGTTTACTATGTTGATAGTTTCTTTTGCTGTGCAAAAGCTCTTTAGTCTAATTAAATCCTGCTTGTCAGTTTTTGTTTTTGTTGCACTTGCTTTTAAGGATTTAGTCATAAACTTTTACCAAGGCCAATGTCCAGAATAGTATTTTCTAGGTTTTTTTTCTAGAGTTTTGAGGTTTTACATTTAATTTTTTAATCCATTTTGGGTTAATTTTTGTATGTTGTGAAAAGTATGATCTAGTTTCATTATTTTGCATGTAGCTAGTCAGTTATTCCAGCACCATTTATTAAATAGAGGGTTCTTTCCCCATTGTTTATTTTTGTTGACTTCGGTTGTAGGTGCATGGTATTATTTCTGAGTTCTCTATTCTGTTCAGTTGGTCTATGTGTCTGTTTTTGTATCTGTGCCATGCTGTTCTGGTACTATAGCCTTATAGTATAGTTTGGTGTAAGATAATGTGATACCTCCAACTTTGTTCTTTTTGCTAAATATTGCTTTAGCTATTTGGGCTCTTTTTTGATTCCATGTGAATTTTAGAATAGTTTTTTCTAATGCTATGAAAACTGACATTGGTAGTCTGATTAAAAACAGCATTGAATCTGTAGATTGCTTTGGCCATTTTAATATTCTTGCAATCCATTAGCATGAAATATTTTCCATTTATTTGTGTCATCTCAGATTTCTTTCAGTAGTGTTTTGTAGTTATTGTAGAGATCTCTCACCTCACCCTCTTGGTTAGATGTATTCCTAGGTATTTTATCTTTATATCTAGCTATCGTAAATGGGATTGCATTCCAGATTTGGCTCTTAGTTTAGACATTATTGGTATATAGAAATGTACTAATTTTTGTACATTGATTTTGTATCCTGAAATTTTACCAAAGTTGTTTATCAGGTCTAGGAGCCTTTTGGCAGAGTCTTTAGGATTTTCTTTGTGGATGATAGGATCGTATCCTCAGTGAAGAGAGATAATCTGACTTTTTCTCTTCATATTTGAATGTCTTTTATTTCTTTCTCTTGCCTGATTTGAGCTTTGTTTCTTGATCTTTAAAATGTGAATAATGCTACCACCAAGCTCCCAGGGCAGCTGTGATATTTAAATGTATGTAAAACCACTTAGCACAGTGCCTGGTAGATAGAAACAATCAAATATTGATTTCCCTTGCCTTTCTTCTCACCAGAATATTAAGTAATAATAATCATAGTAACAATAAACTGTAATTGTATAGGTTAACAGAAAGCCTAACACAAGTTAAATAATAATGTCACTTCTAAAGTACAGCTCAGTGATAATCTTCTAAAGATAGCAATTGTGTATATTAAGTTGCATATTGATGGCACTTTCACCCTTTCTGATATTCCAAAATGAGGTAGAACTAGGATGGTAGACGGCTGCTCAGGCAATAAAGGATCTATTTAAGAAAAGTTTGCTGTAGAGTTTTAACTGTCATGCTTATGTGTAATAATAAATATTGGTGGCTACAGTTGATTGGATGCCTATTATACTAAGAACTTTACAAACTAACTGTTAATCCTTACTACATCCCTAAAGAAAGATATTACTTTCTTCATTTCATAAATTGGAACACTGCAATTTAGAATGCTTAAATATCTTCTCCAAGACCACATAGCCAGTGAATGTCTGGGTACAGATGTGCAAGGGACTCCAGAGTCTGCCTTCTTTCTGTTCAGCTCACTGTCACATCGCCCATTGTGTCCAGAAACACCTAGGACATGACCCTGTCCAGTTTATTCATAGAACTCTGGCCATGTCCCGTTTGGACAAAGAGACAAATCAAAATTGCTAAAAATGACCTCAGAATATCACTTTTAGTTCCCAGCATTCCGTACTCTTCATGTTCTGGAAACACAAGAACAAAATGACCACAGTCCTTGGCATCTTGTTGCCACAGCATTTCTCCAGCACAATCAGATGAGTTGGCATCTGCTCAGAGACTAAAAAGACTCCCACAGAGTCTGAAATAAATTCAGCATCATAAACCTGTTCTTCCCCTTCATGTGACTTGTTTTTCATAGGGCCTTGTGCCTATGGGGGTTTATCTGCATCCTTTGTTGTAACTTGCCTGTTCATTTGTCTGGATCCCCAGCTAGACTGTGAGTCCTGGAGATATAAGGAGAATGTTTTGGTCATCTTCATCTCACCCATGCAATCACAGGGTAGGCCTTCATAAATACATGCTGGCTAGCTGGCTGGATGGATGATACTGGTAATTTTTATCCTTAGTGACATTGGGGAAGAGGGAGATAAACACAAACTGATAGGAACAGAAGGAGATAGCACAGTTAGAGGTAGATGGGCCTATTATAAATTTTCTCAGAAAGTTAATATTTTAAAGAAATGGAAATGTTTTACCTTATTTTCAAGAGTAACTTAGAGAAACATAGAGGTACTGAGCATGGACTAGGGCAAGGCTACCTAAGTTGAATTCTAACTCTGATATTCTCTGTGTGACCTCTTGCAAGTAACTTAAGCTCTCCGTGCTCTATCTGCAATGTGGGATTGTTGTGAGAAATGAGTGAGTTTCTCTATGTGAGGTGCTTAGAGTAGTGCCTGGCACGTAGTAAGTGCTTTGTAAGTATCAGTGTTCATTACCATTTTGTGCCTTTGTTGCTTTGGCAGAGATTAAGACCCTAATAGGGTAATGAAAAGAAAATACAGTACCTAAAGTCACATAAACTAAGAAAATGGGTTCTTGGTCCAAAGCATTCCACAAATTAAATTATCATAAACTGATAATTTACGCATGTAGTCTCAAGGAAAAGGGACAAGCAAATGAAAATGAAGCTGCAGCAAGGTGAGAACTCTAGTATATTTCCCTTCATTATTAACATAATGCATTATGAAAAATTGGCACAATCATTGCATATAAAAGCAGACTTCAGTACACAGTGGGCACACACCCCTGCAAATGAGGGCAATGAATCAGAAAGCAACTCCATGCCTTCTCCCTGCTCACCTGGGCCACTGTATGTTGAAAAAAATTCGCACAATCAAGCCTCTGTTTTCACTTTAAATTCATGATCTCAGGACTCAAATTGGCACTCAATATTGCTCAGCAAGCTTACTAGGTTTCTCTAGAAGTTTCATTTTTCCCCTCCCTTAGACATGTAATTTATTACTTCTCCATCCTTTACAAACCAACTACAGCCCCTTCTCCATACTCTTCATCAGCTGAGGACATTGTTTCACACTAATTTAAGAAAGCGGAAACCAACAGGCACACCCCCCTCACCTTCCACCATCAAACCTGTGCCACCCCAACCTCCTTCTCCTGATTCAATCAAGAAGTAATTTATTTTAAAAGCTCATGTTTAGACCTCAGATGTCCTTGCATCTGCTCCAGAAACTGCCTCAGGTCACCTGCGATGAACTTTAGGGAGAAGACCAGCAAAAAAGAGCCAACACTGTTTACCACATATACTTAACTTTCTTGATGCTTTACAGCAAGCCTAAAAAGATAATATTACTGTCCCCACGTTACAAATAAGAAAACTAAGGCAGAGAGAGTTTAAGCAATCTGCTTTAAGGTTATGATTCCTTATTTCTTCTTCCCACATCTGCTACTTATTCTTCATGGTAAGGCTGTATGGAGTTAAGAATTCAATCTCTGGACCAGATACCCAGAGTATCACTTACTAGTTTTGTGACTAGTGAGTGATAATCTGCACACCTGGTCCAGAGATTCATATGTCAACTTTTTGGTGCTCAGAACAGACTCTCTTGCTAGATCTGCTTTCTGCATAGAGAGATTGAGTATCCAAGTAGAATGGCATGGCAGCAGATCACAAGAAGTGCATGGAATGAAGCTCTTTGAACTGGAAAGCAAGAATGACAGAATCCTGATAAGCTTTTCTCTGAGAGTCTCCCATTGTCTCCATAGCCATAAGATAAAGGAAGTCTGTGGTTTTCCCAAAGCTAGAGGCTCTGTAAGCCTTGAAGGATGCTCCTCCATAGTTCCATGGCCATATGAGGGGAGTTACTGAAGGGCACCTTAGTCTTCTGGGACTGCCAGAACAAAATACCATAGACAAAGTGGCTTAAACAACAGACACTATTTCTTACAGTTCTGGAGTCTGGGAAGACCAATATCAAAGTGCTGCTGGAGTCTGTTCCTGGTGTGGGCTCTCCTCCTGGCTTGCTGACAGCTACCTTCCCACTGTCCTCACACAGCCTTTACTTGGTCTCCCTCCCTACCCACCCGTGTCTCCCTCCC
>PVKP010010756.1:0-26560 GCA_004027715.1 Plecturocebus donacophilus | reverse complement strand
ATGTTCTCCTGTACCCCATCCCACCAAAATAACTATCTCTTCTTTATCCTTTCCCCATCCTCCTGTAGCAATGCTATAAGACTCTGGGAATAAACCCAAGCAAGATGGCATTTAGACTCTTTTCAGTCTAGCTCCTATGATGAAATGACTCAGTTTCCCACTCATAGTGGATATCTGATATGTATATACATGTAAGTGCATGTAGACATACACACATACCTACACATATATATACACAGATATACACACATAATAAATGTGTGCACATATACAAATATACATAGATATACAAGCATACCTCAGAGATATTGTGGGTTCAGTTCCAAACCACTCCAATGAAGAGACTATCACAGTAAACCCAGCCACATGATATTTTTATTTTCCCAGTGCAAATGAAGGTTAGGTTTATACAATGCTGTATTTTATTCAGTATACAATAGTAGTATGTCTAAATATATATATATATATATATATATATATATATATATATATATATATATCCAGACCTTAATTTGGAAAAAAAATTGTGGCTAAAAAATGTTATGTTCTAATCTTTCCGTGAGTTAGTAGTAATCTTTCTGCTGGTGGAGGGTCTTGCCTTAATGTTGATGGCTGCTGACTGATTGAGGTGGTAGTTGCTGAAGGGTAGGGAGGCTGTGGCAATTTCTAAAAATAGGATAATCATGAGGTTGGCCACATCAATTGACTCTTCCTTTCACAAAATGTTTCCCTGTACTGTGCAATGCTGCTTGATAGAATTTTATCCATATAGAACTTATTTGCAAATTGGAGCCTTCTCAAGCCCTGCTACTGCTTTTATCAATCAAGTTTATATAATATACTAAAGCCTTTGTTATTTCAACAATGTTCATGGCATCCTCACCAAGAGTAGATTTCATCTCAGCAAAACATTCTTTCTCATCCATAAGAAGCAACTCTTAATCTATTCAAGTTTTCTCACAGGATTGTAGCAATTTGGTCACATCTTCAGGCTCCATTTCTAATTCTAGTTCTCTTGTGATTTCCACCACCTATGTGCTACTTCCTCCACTGAAATCTTGAGCCCCACCCTCCATCCCCCTCCAGGAGTCATCCATGAGGGTTGGAATCAACTCCTTCCAAATGCCTACTAATGTTGACGTTTTGACCTTCTTCCATGAATCATGAATGTTCTTAATGGCATCCAGAATGCTGCATTCTTTCCAAAAGGTCTTCAATTTGCTTTGCCCAGATCCATCAGAAGAATCACTATCTATGGCAGCTGTAGCCTTATGAAATGTATTTCTTATATAATAAGACTTGAAAGTTGAAATTACTCCTTAATTCATAGGCTGATGTTGTGTTAGCCACAAAAACAACATTAATCTCCTTTTACATCCCTATCAGAGCTCTTAAGTAATTAGGTGCATTGTCAATGAGCAGCAATGTTTTGAATCTTTCTCTGAGCAGTAGGTCTCAATAGTGGGCCTAAAACGTTCAGTAAACCAAGCCGTGAACAGCTATGGCATCATCAGGCTTTGTTGATGCCACATCTGTTTACAGCTTGGTTTACTGAATGTTTTAAATCTACTCTGCCTATGCTATATAAATGAAATGGTTATAACTGTTTCATTTATATAGCATAGGCAGAGTAGATTTAGCATGACTCTTAATGGCCCTAGGATTTTTAGAATGGCAAATGAATATTGGGATCAACTTAAAGACACTGGCTGCATTGGCCCCTCACAAGATTCAGCCTGTCCTTTAAGCTCCGAATCCAGGCTTTGGCTTCTCTTCTCTAGCTATGAGAGTCCTATATGGCATCTTTTTCCAACGTAAAACCATTTTGTCTACGTTGACAATCTGTTGTTTAGTGTAGCAACCTTCATTGATGATTTTAACTAGGTCTTCTGGATAACTTGCTGCTTTATCTTTAACTTTTATGTTATAGAAATAGCTCCTTTCCTTAAACCTTATGAACCAGCTTCTTCTAGCTTCACACTTTTCTTCTGCAGTTTCCCTCTCAGTCTTTACAGAATCGAAGAGAGTTAGGGGCCCCCTCTGGGTTAGGCATTGGCTCAAAGGAATGGTGTAGCTGTTTACATCTTCTATCCAGACAGCTAAAACTTCCTCCCTTTCAGTAATAAGGCTGTTTCACTTTTTTGCCATTGGTGTGTTCCCTGGAGTAGCACCTTTAATTTCCTTAAGAACTTTTTCTTTGCATTCACAATTTGGCTGTTTGGTGTAAGAGGCCTTGCTCTCAGCCTACCTTGGCTTTCAATATTCCTTTCTCACTAAGCTTAATCATTTCTAGCTTTTGATTTAAAGTGAGAGACGTGATTCTTCCTTTCACTTAAACACTTAGAAGCCTTGGTAGTGATGTTAATTGGCTTAATTTCAATACTGCTGTCTCAAGGAATAGGCTAAGGAGGGGAAGATGGGGGATCGGCCAGCAAGTGGAGCAGTCAGAACACACACACATTTATCAATTAAGTTTGCTGTCTTATATGGGCAACATCTATGGTGTCCCAGAACAATTACAAAGCAGTAACATCAAAGATCACTGAGCACAGATCACCATAACAGATATGATACTGCTGAAATGTTTGAAATATTGCTAAAAGCACCAAAGTATAACACAGAGGCCTCAAATGAGCACATCCTATTGGAAATAGTGCCAATAGATTTGCTCAACATACAGTTGCCACAAACTTGCAGTTTGTTAAAAATGCAATATCTGCAAAGTGCAAGAAAACAAAACTTAATAAAACAAGATTTGCTTGTACACACATACAGAACCACACATAATGAAAATACACAGATTTATACACACAGATATACAGACATATATGCACATACTAACATAGACATATACACATAAAAGATAGACTTCTATACAGATATACACACATGTACAAATATACACATAAATGCATGTACACATACACACATATATGTGACAGGAATTGTAAAAAGGGAAAGAGAAATTGGAATGCAATTGATAAATCATGTGAAAGCTGAAAAGAAAAAGAAAATCAGACTTTTCTGCCTTTCCACCAAACACTGACTATTTCATTTTCAGCACATTTTGAAGAGCCTGCTATGTGTCTAGCCCTGGGTGAGGCACTGGCCCTTGCCTTTAAATGGTCCATTTGATGTGATAGTGTGTTCAGTGAGATTTTTAAAGGGGGCCACAGGCCCCTCACCAGAAAGAGCCAGTATATTTTCACCCAGGGAAGGCTGCTTAGAGCATGCTAACACACTATTACCATAACACACACACACACACACACACACACACGAGGTTAATAATACCAGTCTGTGTATTTTTGTACCTGCAATATGGCTTCCAGAGTAAGAGCAAAAAAAAATGGTACAGTGAGAACAACTACTTCATGCGACTCACAAAGAGAGCAATGGTGGAGATTAGGTCAGGGACAGAGCTAGTAGCCTTTTCTTTGCTCATTCCCAAGTCACATAAAGATCTGGTGACAAGTGAAGCGTTCTCTGGAGTTACTGGGGTTCTGGTTCCTCTTGCCCCCAGCTGCCTCCCTTCTCCACGGGGCCACTCTTGTGCAGTGGCTCCCACGGTCCCACCGCCGTTTCCAGCATGTCTCTCCAAGGTGGGCGTCTGGCATCGGGAATGAGTGGGTGAGTCTTGTTTTAGTGTAACAAGTCTCCTTTGAAAAGTCAACCCCTAACTCTTTCTGAGCTTCCCTCACAACTGTACCTCGCAGCGCAATGCATCTTTTCAAACTTGCTGAAGGGTCTGAGGCATTTCCCCCTCAGAGTTCATCTTCCGTGGTCCATTGTGACAAGTGTTTGGAAAAGCACACACCTCTGGGCTGGGTCTTTCTAAGCCAGCCATCTTCTGTTTTACTGCTCTTCACACTCCCAGGCAACTGAGAAGGAGGCACTCCATGAAATGCAGCAGCTGCAGAGGACCAGAGTCCCTGTTATTCCACACCCCACTGCTCTCTGTTCAATAATATCACCGTGAGGTGGGAGAAAATAATTGGAAGTTCCTCCTGTGGGATTCAGAGGACTTTTCCGTAAATGAAAGCCCACAAATCCCTGTATGCTCAGGACCAGTTCCTCTGTTTAAAACTTTAGCCAGAGCTTCCTGGCCCTTCTCCCATCTAGAGTAAGATAAAAATCAGAATTGGTCTACTAACGTCCAGTGTAACTGCTTGCCAAAGTCAATTCTTACTACAAAGACTGCGCACCCATTTCACATATGACACTGTGGAAAGAAAAATGATCCAGACCTAGAATCTGCCCTCACGTTATTTAGAGTTTAGGGTGGAAGAGGGAGATGAGTGCACAGAAAATCTAAGAAAAGGCAGATAACGTGCTGCTCTGAGGAGCAAACAAGAACTCTGGGGACACTGAAGAGGGAGGAATAAATTCCAGCTGAGGCTTCCTGCAAGAGGTGGCACCTGGATTAGAGAGCAAAAAGAATTCCAAAAGTCAGAGACAGGGAAAGTAATGAGACTTCCAGACTGGGGAGGACTGTCTACAGAGAGAGTCTGAGGGATGTGCAGTGTGGGTCTGGGGAAAGTGAGGAGCTTGGCGTGATGGCAAACACAGAAAGAGCCTGGTCTGATAACTCCAGCCAGGGGAGGGCATAGCTCAAAAGCCTTAGTGTCCAGATGCTGTGCTGTAGAAATTGTGGGGCCACTGAGGGTGCTGGGGTCATCACACCTGCACTTTAGGACTATAACATGGATTCTGAGATGACAGCTGCCAGAGATAAAGCACAGCCCTTTCCCCCTGTCCTTTTCACTTCCTTCTCTGGGGTCAACAAAAGTGAGGTTAGAGAAAGAGTCCGGAGGACCTGTCGGGGAAGAAGCAGGTTCAGGACTTCTGGTTCCATTCCCCCTTGTAACACGTGGCAGCCAGCAGCAGAGGAGGAGCCTCACCCTTCTTCAAAGAGAAGGTCTTAGATTTTGTGGTTCCCTGAAGGAGCTCATCTGTCTGTCCTCTTAGTAGGGGACCATGTCTCTCCTGACTACGGTAACTATGAGGTTACCAAGTCATACTGACTCATATGACCCTCCTGGACTGAGATAGGGCTTCCCTCATAGGCTGTATTGGTCCCAGTGTGGAAGGATTCAGTCAGTGCCTCAGCAGAAGGGCAACAGTTTGCCTGCTTGGTGGCCACAGGCCCACAAGAATGGATACTGGCATGCCTCCTGCCTCCGGCCCCCTCCCCTGTCTGATAGAATGCCCCAACAGGCAGACCTGTACAGGTATTGAGGGAGCACACCAAAATGAGTAGGCAATAAAAAACTAATTTTAAAATGCAACCAACTTAAGAGACCCCTGTCACCAGGGTAAGAAAGACCTGGCTGAGCAACCCAGGATGGCAGCTTTATTTATAGTAGAATGATGGCGAGGAGAAGACATTAATAAAAATAATTAGAGCAAAGATGTAATGAGAGCACAGGAAAGGCTTTCAAGAACTAAATGATATTTCTGAATTTTTAAAATTCATTACACAAATTGAAAAAATGAATGCTTACTGCTGAGAATAGAGTTCATGTTCTGGAAGGTGGAGTTAAATACCGCAAGACACAGAACTAGCCCTCAAAAGTAGAATTCATGGGAAAAAGAAGACAGACTTAGAGAACAAATTCAGAGGATCTACCATATTAAACCACAGGGATACAGAAAATAAGAAGTAGCAGGTAGAAGGAAAGTGGTAAGTCAGAAAGCCAAAAGGAAAAATTGAATGTAGGAACCAAGCTGAAGAAATATTTGGTTCTTCAGATTAAAAGATCCACTGAGTCTTAGAGGAAAAGCAAACAAACCTTAGATGTACATTTCAAAGATAGGGAAAAAATCTTATAGATCTTCTGAGAGAAAGAACGGGTTATTTACTGATTATTTAAAACACTAAAATATACAGAACACTGAAATGACACCTGTTAAAATAAAAATTCTTAATAAATTTATAAGACTTGCTAAAAACATAATACTAAAATTATACATCCCACCAAAGTGTCATTCATCTGGAAGGATGAAAGAGTAATATTACAGGCCCTATTCTCTAATTATAATCCAATTGTATTGTAAGTCATCAACAACAAATGATTACCAAAGAAGGTTTAATTACTTGCATATTAAGAAATATTCTTTTAAACTATCTCTTGAATAACAGGCAAATCCTTGCTAAAATTTAACGTTATCTAGTCGGTAAGAAAAAAGAAAACATTTTATACCAAAGTGTATAGGAGACAGCTAAATTGTACTCAAAGGGAAATATACAGTCTTAAATACTTTTAGTATATTAGAGAAATTAAAATGAAAGTAAGAAAAGACTGAAAATTATGTATTCCACTTAAGGAATTAGGAGAATAGCAAAAGAAGACAGTTCTGGCAGCAATGCCCTAAGATAAAGGGCAGAAATAATTCTGCAGCAATATAATAAAGTCCTGAGATACATAAGTAGCAGGATCGAAATGAAGAGCTGGATTCAGAAGCTGTTCTGGAAGCGAAATGATCCTGATATCTGGAAGTGGAGAATAGGAAGAGGAGTCGAAGATGAGTAAGAACTTGTGCTTGGGTGACTAGATGGAAGATGATACTATTAGTAAGTAAGAGAATGGAGAAGAAAGACTGAGTTTGAGAGGTCAGACAAGTTGAGTTTTGAATATAGGGAGTTAGAGATGTCTGCAGCAGGCAGGGGGCTGTAAGAGCTGTCGTACTCACTATAAATCTGATTACGACCCTGCTCACCCCAGATTTTTGTGTCACCAGTCCAGGGCTGCAGTTAACATCTCAAGGGACACAGAAGCACAAACCGTAGGTTCAGTTTAGGCTGATGATGGAGAAGCCCAGTGTGGGCTCTGGAGTGAGAGAGAAGGCTCCATCCTCCCCAACCCTCTCCTCCACTACAATTTACAGGGGCTATCCTAGGAGATTGGGACGGGGAGTTAAGGGGTAGAAAGACACAAACGAAGTCAGCATTTCTTCAGATAGGCTTTATTATTCAACTCAAATGCCCTACTCAGGAAACAAGTGAACTTCTCAAGAGGTATGTCCCTGAAGTATTTAAACACCATCTCAGTTGCTGTTCAGTGACTGTTAAATTCAACTGTAGTACTTCAGCTCAATTTATGTTTTTATTGTCCTTCTCCTCCTGCTGTTCCTGCAGCCCAGCGCCCCAGCAACACATCACCAAGAAATTTCAATCTTGGGAATCCAAAGAATTGCTGGTCAAGATCTCTCAATATTAAGATAACTCTTTTAAACAAATCTGGTAACAAACGTTATTGGTTCTATCCAAGTTAACCTTCCTGCATAGCTTCTAGGAAAACCAGCCGCTCAGTAATAATATTCACTTGGAAAAATAGAGCCAGACAAAGAAAATGCTGGAAATAATCGCTTTTATTCTGTGCCTCTACTTAGGCCATCTTGACTTTCTCTTTGATGCAGAAGGATAAGGATAGCTTCAGGCGAAGTATATTTGCTTAATCCTCTACCACTAATTTGTGCCTTGTTAACTTAGCCCCTGGTAAGGTTTAAGTGGAATGAAATGGAAACATTGAACACTGGCAGCAGATTTTAAGCCTTTCCGGTGTACTCTTTGAGGCTGTGGAAACAAATGACTGAGCGGCTAAGCCATCTTCACTGTAGACTCTCAGAGGTGCTTAGAATATGGAGACCTCAAGCTAGTCCGTCTTGCTATGTTACCTGTGCCTGAAAATGCCTGTGCATCATCCCAAAAAGGATTCTCCCGTGTTCAAGCCATGGAAGGTCAGATAACTATTTTCATGCCTGCCGTATTTCAGTCAGAATAAACAGAAGGATATTACACCATTTACAGTTGAAGCCTCCAGAGCTTTACTTTAAGACCAGTAGGGGTGACTGAACATGGGCGCTATGGCCTGACCTGACATCCAAGCAAGCCCAATTCATGCTCCAGGAAAAGAAAGGCACAGACATCCAAAGTAATTCTGAGAAACACCGACATAATCACTGGAGAAGACTGGTATTTCTGAGCCCAGAATTAACTAGCCTCTCTTGCAGGAAATTATCAAAATGTGGTCCCAGCAGGGGTTCGTTTTTCTTTTCCTTTTTCTTTTATGTTTATGCAGATCTTTTGTAAAGTCAGTTCCCCTGTTTCCTGGCTGGTGATGCTCATTAGCAGTCAGAATAAAATGATGGCAAAATGGCCTGATTGTTGATTTCTTTTTTTTTTAATCTGCACATACCTCTTTAGAGTGAATACAAGTACCCATTTGGAAATTGAGGTGACGTTTTCTTTTCCTTCTATGTACTAACATTATTCTCTTGTTATGGTACTCGTGTTTTTGTCTCTTTGCATCAGCTGAAAACATACTTTTAATAATGTTCCAGAGAAGCGGGTTTTGGAACTAGACTTTCAGATTTGGAGGGGTAGAGCATTTAATCGGGAGAATTTCGCATAGCTTAGAAAAGGACCAGATATATGAAAGACACCCTGCTAGAGGCAGTTTCATCTAAAGTTGTTTATTGAATAATTGCTACCATTGTGAGATCTCCTTCACGTCTTCATGCCTTCTTTGGTGACATCTTACATATAAATATTATACAGTGCTAATAGCAGCATTATTTCTGAACAGGCCTTATGAACATTGCTAGCTGTGAGTTGTCCTGCTCATCGTTGAATACTCTCACTCTGTCCTAAAGCAGATCCCGGGATCTTTGACTTCAGAGCCCCAGTACCCAAAATGTGGTCCAGAGACCACCAGCATCCACATCATCTAAGAGTTTGTTAGAAATGCAGAATGAATCTCAGACCCCAACAGTACCTACTGCTATGGACTAAATCACATCCTCTAGCCAGATTCTAATGCCTGATGTAATTATGTATAAAGTTAGGGCTTATAAGCAGGTAACTAGATTAAATGAAAGCATAAACACTGGGCCCTGATCTGATAGAATTAAGCGTCCTTATAAGACAGTGCTCTCTCTCTGAGTATGTGTGTACAATGAAAAAAAGTCATGTGAGCATGCAATGAGAAAGCCACCATTTGCAAGCCATGAGGAAAGCCCTCACCAGGAACTTAATTGGCCAACAATCTTGATCCTGGGCTTCCCAATCCTCAGAACTGTGAGAAGCAAATTTCTGTTGTTCAGCCATCCATGTCCAGTTTGTGGTATTTTGTTATGGTAGGTCAAGCTACAAATACACTTAACTGAATCAAAATCTTTATCCTTACAAGATCCTCAGGTGATGAGTATGCATATTAAAATCTGAGAAGCATACTGCTTCAATTTTGATCATGACATTATTTAAACTCCTTCCCTACCCTGACCATCACTTTTCATGGGAGGAGCTTGAGCCATGAACTGGAATGGACTTTGAAATGAGTGCTAGGATTTTTAGGCCCTGACTCTGATTCTAAAGATGCTTGTCAGCCTCAACTTGCCATTCTCTGAAATGAGAGAACCCACAGGGCCTGGTTAAGAGTGAACAAGTGCACAAAAGTATCATAAAAATGAAAGGATAATGGATATGTTCTTTTAAAAACATGAGATGTTACAAAATATTACATAAAGTTCTCACTCCATGACTAACTGGATAAGAATGGCATATTTCCTTTTTTTTTTTTTCTTAGAATTCTATTACATGCGCATAGAGTCCTGACTTTAGAAAAAAAAATCACCTAGGAAATTGTGAGCTGCAACATCATGGCCTAAGATTTGAGCATCATTTTGAGTATAGAGTCCTGCTGTTTCTTTGCATTCATCTTCTCATATGTCTAATAATTGAGAAATTGACATTTTGTAAATTTTATTTTTGCCATATAGGTAAGAAATCAGAAAATTCTGAATTCTCAGTTGTGTTCTGTGAAAGCTAAAAGTAGACCACGAAGAGTATTTCCTGTTTTCTTTTATCCTTTTGACAGATAATGTGGTACTTTAGGCAATTTAATAAAACTGAAGGATAACAAAGATGATTCGTTTCACTATTGTATCTGGGTAGTATCATCCATCTTTTTATTTTCGTATTAATTTGATCTCTTTTCTTTTCTTTTGAGATGGAATCTTTCTCTGTTGTCCAGGCTGGAGTGCAGTGGCATGACCTCAGCTCACTGCAACCTCTGCTCTCCCCAGTTCAAGCAATTCTCCTGCCTGAGCCTCCAGAGTAGCTGGGATTACAGGCACATGCCACCTCGCCCAGCTAATTTTTGTGTTTTTAGTAGAGACAGTTTTGCCATATTGACCAGGCTGGTCTTGAACTCCTGACTTTAGGTGATCTGCCCACCTCAGCCTCCCAAAATGCTGGGATTACAGGCATGAGCCACCACACCTGGTCTAATTTGGTCTTTTTTTAGCGTCACTAGGAATAATGAATAATGAAATAATTCCTAGAATAATGAAATAGCACACTTTTTAAGATACAGGAAAAAACTTGAAGTCAGGAATTCGAGACCAGCCTGACCAACATGATGAAACCCCATCTCTACTAAAAATATAAAAATTAGCTGGGCATGGTGGTAGGCACCTGTATTCCCAGCTACTCAGGAGGCTGGGAAGGAAGATCGCTTGAACCTGGGAGGTGAAGCTTGCAGTGAGCTGAGATCACGCCATTGCACTCTAGCCTGGGCAACAAGAGCAAGAGTCCATCTCAAAAAAAAAAGAAAAAAGGAAAAATAGGATCAGCAAGATTTTATACTTTATCTTAGATTTCAAAAACATCCAATGGATCTATGTGGTAATTACAAAACAAAGTAACTATTATTCTGTGTTTTAAATAAGTAAGCTTTCTCTATGTGCTTTGAAAGATTTATGGGAAATAATTTAAAAAGTCATAAAATATTAATACTTACAAGTAGAACTACTCAAAAGAGAAACCCCCAAACTAAAATAGGCCCAATGGATCCTTATAGTACACTGAGGGTTAAGAGGTATTAACACATATAGCTAGCATATCAAACAATAATTTCATAGATACTGTTGCTTTTAAAATAAAACTAAGCTTGTAAAACATCAATTAAGCAAGACTTCCAGAATGCCTCTGAGGAGGTTGGCAGACCTTCTTCTCAACAAAAAGGACATTTAAACTGGTGAAAATGACAAAATAAAACTTTTAAAGTCTCTAGAAATTGATCTAAAGGTATACAGAAAATCCAGAAGCATTTATTCAAGAAAATGTATTCAATTTTAGTTAGAATGTCAAGTTTGTGACATCTGTGCCAGAGTATGCTCTTCTGCTTCCACTGTTCTTTCAATGTTATAAAAACATTATTCCCAGTGAAGACAAACCAAGAATACAGGAACTCCTCCAGTTCCCCATCAGACAGCTCTGATTTCACCCTGGGATAGGCGGACCACTAGTGTTTCCCATCCCACCCTCAGCTCTGTGTTGTAGAAGCTGTAGTCTGTGTATGCAGTTTTAAAAAATAATGCTCCCTTTTCCCACCCATATGATAGAGGCTCTACTCCACATCCAGCAAGCTGAGAATATTGGGGACCCAGTCACCACCTTCTCAGCTGCTATTCATAGGCAGAGGTGCCATTACAGGAGGGAAAACTGAAGACTGGGGGGCTATCGCTTCCCCAGCTTCTGCTCAGAGGATAGAGTATCCACAAAAGTAAGCCCAAGCTAGGAAGATGGGGCCCACCGTCCTCTCCCCTACTGCTTGCTTGTAGGGTAGATGTTATCACTCCAAGAGAGGTAAAATGTTAGGTCTGCAGCTCCACAGCCCTGCCAAGAGAGACTTTACTTGGAATGGAGCAGGGAGGAACTTATGCCTTCAGGTTCATTGAAATGAACAGATATCTCAGTGGCAAGCAATGAAGTGGAGACTAATCGCACTTAAAACAACTAGCAACAAACAAAAAGGCAGACCAACCAAAGTGCAACAGATAAAACAGGGAAAAAGACAGATAAAAAGGGCCCTTCTAGGATCACATTCATGTCTGGGGGTCCAAAGACTGACACATGTACTAGATTACACCCCCTTGGATGCTCCTGAAAGCTACTAGTCCCTGGATGAAAGTGGGGCTGTTTCGAAAGCATTCCCCAGGCCACACAAAGATCCATCAGCAAAGAGGAAAAGATTTTCTGACTTAAAAGGCTTCAGCATAATTTACGACCAAAATAAAATTAACTGAACATTAAGCTACGCTGATCCAGGGCCAACTTTTAGAAAGACTTAAAGGAGAAAGAAAACTGAACAGTGGCATCAGAGGCTACACAAGGCAAGGAAAATAGACTTCAACAATTTGTCTAGGCAAGCCATTAAATAAACTAACAAAACCACTATCAACCTGCCCTGGGTGTGGGGGATGGGGGCTAATGAGAATCTAAAATTGCTACAGTGTATTACCTAAAATGTCTACTTTTTGACCAAAAAGTATGTACATGGAAAAAAGCAGAATAGTGCAGCCCTTGTACAGGAATAAAGGAGGAGGAAGAAAAGAGTATGTATGGGGTGGGCTAGGGGAATACAAACTGCTTTTGAGGGGCACAGATGTGGAACTCAGGAAACAAAGACTTCAAAGCAGCTATTAGAAATATGTTCAAAGAACTAACAAAAATCATGTTTAAAGAAGTAAAAGTAATGAAAATGCTAATTTATTGAATGGGAGGCCAAGGCAAGCAGATCACCTGAGGTCAGGAGATTGAGACCAGCCTTGCCAACGTGGTGAGACCCTATCTCTACTAAAAGTACAAAAAATTAGCCGGGCATGGTGGCACACGCCTATGATCACAGCTAGTCATGAGCCTGAGGCAGGAGAATCACCTGAACCCAAGAGACGGAAGTTACAGTAAGCCAAGATCATGCCACTGTACTTCAGCCTGGGTGACAGAGTGAATTATTTTAAACATTTAAAGACAAAGAAATTATTTTAAACATTTAAAATTCTTCAGGTGAAAGTGTAATAACAAAACATTTCCAAAAGGGCTCAACTGTATATTTGAGCTAAAAGAAGAAAGAGTCAGTGAACTTGATGGCACATCATTAGAAAGTATATAAGAAGAACAAATAATACAAGGAAAAAAATGAGCAGATAATTAGAGACCTTTGAGATACCATTTGAAACACCAATATGTGTGTAATGGAAGTTTTAGGAGAAAAGAAAGGGCAGGAAAAAAAAAATCCAAGAAATAATACCTGAAAACCTCCTATATATGATTTTTAAAAATCAATCTACAACTTCAAGAAGTTCAATGAATTACAAGTAGGGAAAACAAAAAGAAAGCTATATCAAGACATATTATACTCAAAATGTTGAAAGACAAAATGAAAATCTTTGAATGCAATAAGAGAAGTTATTCGTCACCCACAGGACAACTTCAATAACAGAAATATCTGACTTATCAGAATTAATGAAGTCCACAAAGCAGTGAGATACCATACTTAAAGTGCTTAAAGAAAAATCTATCGGCATAAACCCAATATCCAGCAAAACTATCTTTCAGAAAGAAAGACAAGGTCATTTCCAGATAAACAAAGACTGAAGTTTGTTGTCAGCATACCTGCTTGACAATAATTACTAAGGAGGTCTTTTTTTAATGAAAGGAAATGACACCAGACTACAGTTTAAATCTATGTGAAAAAAAAAATGTGCTGGCAAAGGTAACTATGTTAAAATATGTAATTATGCTGTTTTTTATAGTTATCTCCTTTTTAAAATTAAAAACAATATAAAATTCAATTGTGCCTATAAGATATAAAGATATGTGTTTGACAATAATAGCACAAATGAGAGAGGGGAGGAAGCTATGATGGAACAAAGAAGTGGCGTGAGACAGTAACTCAAATCTACAGGAAGAAATAGAGTAACAAGTGGTATATAAGATTAATAGAAAAACTTGGTAAATAGGCTTTTTTTCTATTTACAATTCAGTGTTTTTATAAACACTGAATTGTGTTTAAAACATATAGATGTAATATATATGACAACACAAAGGATGTTATTAAATCTTATTTCTGATTAAGCAAATAAGAGTGGAGCAAATGTTCTGCAAATCACTGGAATCGAGTTACTATAAATCCAAAGCATAGTCTAGTAAGTTGAAATGTATATTGTAACTTCTAGAGCAACCAGCAACCACTAAGAAAATAACAAAATATGACTTTAAAAAAATCAACAAATGAATTAAACATATGAAACAGCAAAATGAAAGAAGTAAATCCAACTATATTAATATTAAATATAAATGAATTAAACAATGTATTCAAAATGCAGAGACTGTCAGACTGAATTTAAAAAACTAATTTCACCTAGATCCAAAGATACAAATATCTGGAAGGGAAAAGGGATGAGAAAAGATATACCTTGCAAACAATAACCACAAGAGATCTGGAGTAGTATACTGATATCAGACAAATAGACTTATGCCAAAAAAAAAAAGTATGAGAGACACAAAGGAACACCTTATGATAATGAAAGGGTTAATTCATTTGGAATATATAGCAATTATAAACATAGATGCACTCAACAAAAAGGTCCCAGGATACATGAAGCAAAAACTGACAAATAGAGAAGTTAAAGAAAAACATTAAAGAAAGTGTCTTTCAGTTCTATAAAACAATCACAAAGGTGCTAAGCAAATTACTAGAGTTTGAGAAATGTCACATTCTACCACACTATAATATTGTTTGCAGATTTCAAGTTCGCTTTGCATTGTTACATATGGACATCTTGAATAATTATCTTCCAATAATGTCTATACTTAAATCTTCTCATAAAAGTCTATTCACACTGAAGGATTTTTATTTTTTTTAATTTCTTCATTTTTATTAAGATAGTAAGCAGCATGTCAAAATAATTAAATTTTAAAACTCTTGAAGTCTTCTGTTACTTATTACCTATGTAACTTCTCCCAAAATAGCTAATCTTTGTGGGTCTCCGTATCTGTAAAACAACATGGTAGGATGCGATCATCTGAGCTCCTTCTCACAGTTCTGAGACTAGTGTTTTCACCATGAAAATTAACTGTTTCACTAAGCTGACCATCAGGAAAGATAGTAGAATCTAGATTGCTCCATCTGAGATGGTGAAATATACCTCACTGGGGTATTGGTTTAGCCAATACCTCACTATTGGCTAAACCAACTCAAGACCAAAGAGCAAGATAACCCAATTTATGCCATTGGTAGGGTAGAATTTTCGCTTCTTAGAAAGACTTCTTAGACTCAACATCTATATGGAATTCATAGGTTTAAGTTGGAGTACTTAATAAAGCACATTTTGATTTGAAGCATCGTAAGTGGATTCTGTTCAGGAGCACGTTTGTTCCTCCTCTGTGGGTCCTGCTATGTCTTAATGATACGATCTGCACTTCTGATATCTGCTGTTGTCAGATGCCACAACTTGTATGTGAATTCCTTGTGAAAACCTAATCCAGCCTAGGGATGGGAACAGTCTATGTCAAGTTGTACATGAATATTCAGGCACCTTAGAGAAACATTTTAAAACACAATTCTAACATGAAGGCTGGAAACAAAGCTATGTTTAAGATTTGTTTATTACATTTATTGATTTCTTATGAAATTTCAAGTCCCTAAAAACTTAAATTTTCCAGTTTAAGTGAAACGTTTTTATTGTCACATGCCTACAAATGTGAATAGCTTTCTAGATTAGTCTGTTGCCAGGTAGGAAAAAAATGACATATTCAAACTGAGTAAATTAAAGGAACTTAGCAAGGAACTATTACATGAGCTGGTTTTAGAAAACGAGGAAGAGTGCAGTACCCCAGGACTGGAATCAGTGGAGAACAGTTACCACCCTATGCTCAAATGGGAATATTTGCCAGAAGCCAGAGAGGGTAGCTGGGTAGGATAGATAGAGAGGGATTGAGGAGCTGAGGTTTTGATAGAACAGACAACCCTGGTGACCTGGCAGAAAGGAAGAAATAGGTAACATTGTTTCTCTCTCCTCTCTGTTTCCAATATCCTGCCAGTGCTTTCTATTGGCTAAACCAATTCAAGACCAAAGAGCAAGATAACCCAACTGATGCCATCTACATTGGTCTGCCTTCCAGGGCCCAGGATAATGTATTGAAAAGGGGTAGAGTGGAAGTAGAGGGAAAAATAGAAAAAGCCAGCACTTCTGGAAGATCCAAGGGTAGAATCATGAAAACAATTGTGAAGTTGTTATTTCACCGAGGATCAGGACTGAGGGAGGCAAACAAGGTACCAGCATGCAAAAATCTGAAGAGGCAGTCACTCAGGCTCATACAGATGCTCAGCACTTGCATGATCCTGAGAGACAGGATGTCTCCCTTGCCTCACTCTAGTCCTGGTTCTGATTCCACTCAGTGACTTAATGTTGCTTGCAACAGAATTTCAAAAGGGAACAGAATTATCTTTTTTTGGATTAATTCAGTCAAAAGTGCTTTTTTTTTTTTTTTTTTTTTTTTAATTTCCCATAGGTTTTTGGGAAACAGATGGTATTTGGTTACATGAGCAAGTTTTCTGTGGTGATTTGTGAGATTTTGGTCCACCCATCACCCGAGTAGTAGACACTGGACCCAGTTTGTAATCTTTTATCCCTCACCCACCTCCCACCTTTCTCCTGAGTCCTCAATGTCCATTGTATCATTATGCATTTTTGTCCTCATAGCTTAGCTCCCACTTATTAGTGAGAATATACAATGTTTGGTTTTCCATTCCTGAGTTACTTCACTTAGAATAATAGTTTCCAGTTCCATCCAGGTTGCTGTGGATGCCATTAATTCCTTCCTTTTTATGGATGAGTAGCAGAGAATGAATTATCTTTTAATCTGTAAGCATAAAAAAATTTTTTTTGTTTGAAGGATTTCAAAATATCTCTTTTGAATTTTTCCCCAAGGACAGCAAATAATATACTAGCCATACATGAAATATCCAGAGGCTAGTATGTGTAATGGCTTGACATTATTGAACCCTGGATTTTTATTATTTTGTGTGGGTATCCATTTATTTCAGCTGCACATTTTTTCACATTTTAACATTTCTGAAGTCAAGATACATCTCATAATCAGTGGTGCCACAAATATAATTAACAGCATTTTTCTTCTTAGATGTATGTAAAGTAATAGTATACTTATCATTAACTACATCTAGGTTTGATGAAACTCACTATACGTATTTTGAAGACATGTCTGCGTGTAACACCTTTTTCATGTCTACCACAATATCTAGCATATGCTAATGGTCTTGATATACCCTCAACCAATATTTCATAAATGAATGAGTGGGTGAGTTAGTGAGGGAAGGAGAGAATGAAAGAGTCTACCTGCCCTGCTTTTAGCATGTGGATAGTGTGTGTCAGGAAAAATATCAGTTTATACAATAGTTGTTTAAGCTGTCATCATGATCTTCTAGAATGATAGGCTAAAACAGCCTGAATGTTACATTAGCCACAATTATCCAATTAACTTTCATTATGCATTTTCTGCCAAATTGATGCTAATTCAATTTCCATGCTGTACACTTTCCATAATCTTCATAATAACTTCAGAACCTGTTTTACAACATATTCTTACTTTTTCTCTTTGCCTTTTTCTTCTGCTCTAAGACAACTTCTTCCCAATAGTATTGTATGTCACTAATTCTCATTCACTTTCCTAATTTTAAACCACTGATTCCAAAATCAAGGTGCAGTTTTCCATATAATTTTAGTGTTAACCACTAATTCTTTCCCTTTTAAAAGTGTAAATATTTAAATTCTTTTTAACATAATCATGCATGCAAGCATGCACTTCAGCCCAGTGGTTAACAGCAGAAGATTTGACCAAAGAAAAACATTTTTTCTAGTGATTTATTTTAATCGCTTTCAGCAAAAAAACTAAAATTATTTTCTTTTATGTGTCATGCAGTAGCAGCTTCCTAGCTTACCAATTATCTGTCACCTTTCCTTGTAAAATTAAGATATTCTTTTTTAACAAAAACCAAGGTTATGCATTATTAAGGCATGTTTCTGACTTGATTCTCTTCTGGGACTAGGAAAGAAGTTTTTTCACTAAAGTGAAAACAAAAATGAAATATAGATACATATATGGGGGTATGTACGCATATGTATATGTGCGTATATATACAACAAATCTGTAAATTGATTATTAATAGCATCATAGGTCGTACAGAGTGTTAACTGCCCCAAATGAAAATAGGATTTCAGTTATTTGTAGAGATTGTAGATCAAATCTACTTCCAATTGTGGGCTTAAATAATAGTTTTGGCAACCATTATTTATCCTAAAGCTGTTTTAATTTTAATTTTAGTGATTTATTAGTGTTGGTGAAACAATCTTCTTTGGCTATTTTTTCATGTTTTAGACCACATGGTTAATAATTCTGTACTGTCTGCAGAATGCTGGTGATGGATAGCCTGAAGCAACAGATTTACTGGTGCAAAATTATTAAAAGAACCCAACTGCAAGTGCTTTTTAATGGTCAATGTAAAGAAATGGGTTATAAATCTTTCTCTTTTTTTGCTTTTAATTACTAAAATACACGGTGTCACAATAACTTCATATCCTCCTCCCAAATTCCATGTGTTTTCTATAACACATGAATATTACCTAGCGTCGATTGTACAGCTTAGTTGTTACCATGATAATCTTGTGTCTCCAGCTCCCTTTTCACCAGCTGCCTTCTGTACTTCCAGGTGTAGATACCTTTGTTGACCTTAGGCTTTTGTTCTCATCTTTTCTCTCAGGAATAAGTCTGATTCACTTGTATCTTGTGGAAATACAAGCTCAAATATTACCTCTCCCAAGTCCTTGCCTTTTAAGGCCTAATCTTCAATGAAGAATGAAGAGCTTTATTCCATGCTAAGGAGGTCTAGGCATCGGCAGTTAGCGAAGGTCATGATCTGGGAGGAAGCCTTCTCAAAACAGCTTATAAACCATCTTTTCCTACTAACAGGCAAAGCCAATGTGGTGGTAGTTGGAGGAGAATGTTCGGAATCAACCGTTAGAATTTTGTTTTGAATGAGTTGTGTTGTAGGTAAATATCCATCAGTTTTGCAGTGCTTTGTTGTTCCCTTCTAAGGATCCTTTCCAAGATATCAATCCACAAAAATACTTGCTTTGGCTAGGTTAAATGTTCTTCTGGATCATTGCATAAAGGAGTTTTACGGTTCTTTAAATATATTAAATATATATTCCATGCATTCCCCCCTTATTGATAAGTATACTTGTGATTTTGTAGATGATGTTCACGGGGAGAATATGCTTCTTGCATCAAGAGAACACATTCCCATTGAGGTTTCTTCCCTTCCAGGTTTCCCACTGAAGCCTGAGCACATCCTCGCTCTGAGATCTCACTGCTGACCCACACTGCACACCAAGCATGGTCTTTAACGGCAAGCTGGGATTAGGCCACAGTTCTACCTGGAGTTCCTTATAGCTTGGGACAGTGAAAAGTAAGGGAAAGAGATGCACTTCTCGTATTATATCATCCTGGGTTTTTTTATTATTATTATACTTTAAGTTCTGAGGTACATGTGCAGAAGGTGCAGGTTTGTTACATAGGTATACATGTGCCATGGTGCCCATTCCATTTTTTTTTAACTGTGAAATAACCGCAATGGTTTCCAGGTTTTAGGTTTTCCACTTCTCGCTCAGACCCCTGACAGTCTGGGATTTATTTTTCAACCATTTTTTGTTTCATAGCAATATATAAAGCTCCCGCAACTACTTCATATTCAGTAATAAAATACCCCTCTTTTTCCCCATATAACTTGTTTAGTTTGATACTGAGAAGACGCCCCCCCCCACCCCCGGTAACACTAGAATTTTAAAAAGCTAATCCACTCGAAAGGATGACTTTTCTGGGGATGTGCATTTGACTATGATAAATCCCTAATTGCCCAGGCAGGGTACCCAGAGTGAAGCTTTAGGGAAGAAAGGCCAGATGCCTTGAGAAGCTATTACATCTGTCTTCCTACCAAAGGATATCAGTATGCTTGCAGCTTAGGTCAAAAGAAATTAGTCTGTGTATTCGTTTTCGATCTAGTTTCTAATGGACACTTACCTATAGCCTGAAATTAGCTTATCTCTTAGCAGAACTAAGTATTCCAAACTCAAGAGAAGTTGTGCCAAACATAAAGCACAGGATGTACATCTGCAGTTGTGTCTGTGACATGTCCTTGCTTATTCATGTTTATTTTTCAAAGAACATAATGTTTTCAGCATATTTATACACTCCAAAATGTATATCTAAATTGTCAGACACATGTAAACACTGGCCCCACATTTTATCTCTGCAGCCAGATCATCCCCACACTTAGTCTTTACACTCCAAAACCTCCATCATAAATAAGCCTCCACTGGAGTCAGAAATCGCAAGGAAAAAATCACAGGTGAGGAAGGGTAAAACATAACTGTTAGGCTGGAAATCTTTGCAGTTAAATCTTTTATTCAGGAGGCCTAAGTAGCAAAGACAACAATATCTGTTAATACAACTGCCACAACAAGAAAAACAGCTACTGCTTCTAAACATTTTCCAGGTGCCAGATCCTGTACCCAGCCCCTTACATGTATCATCCCACAATGGCCTATGATATAGTTATCATTCCTATCTCCATTCTGTGGAAAACAAAACTGAGGCACAGTTTCCTGCCTGTAGTCCCACAAGTAAGTGATAGGAACAGTCAGTCAGAATATCTAACTCCTAATGATCATGCCCAGTGCCTCTTCTTAGCTGTTACCTAGTATTTTCAGTCAACTGTGTCAGCAAAGAGTTAAAGAGAGACCAGACCCTTCTTTACTCTGGTCAGCTCTATAGTTTCATGAAATCCATTCCATCTCCATAATCTCTTGGAGAAAAGTAAATGTTACACAGTCAACCTTGGAATACCAGGACAAGAATGTCGCATGAATCCTTCATCCAGCTGTTTTCAATTTGGTAATCAGATAAGTCCTAGGGGCAGAGAAATGGACCTAGCAAAGCATATGAGTACCAACCAATGACAGTGCATCTGTGCAGTGGTGGAAACCCAGAGGGGCAGCACTGCTCTTAGCAGCATCCCAGCTCTGCGTCTTCACCTCCTATGGGAGGCTTACAATCATATCACATACCTCATGTCCCCAGATTATAGAACCCCCCCTTTCTTCCTTCTTCCCTCTCTAACCCTTCTTATGTAAGATGTCCCAACTTCTTCTCCAGCTTCCATAAATATTTCCAGTCCATTGATCTTGAGCTTGAAGAACTCATCCCTGCCTTGTTCTTAGACTTTACCTTTTGGTCAGAATCTCTGTTTCAGACAAGCAACTAGACAAAACTCTAAGGGAGGCGGTATTTTTCTTGAGTTGATAACAATGTAGAGAGCTGACATTGCTTCACTCACAATAGAAATGCTCAGATCTGATCTTATTGACCCTGAGTTTCAGTTTTATCTTTCTAATAGGATGTCCCTTGGGGGAAATTCCCATGCACATACTTCACCTTCTTTAATATGGCTAATGGTAGGGCAAACCAAAGCGTCTGGAATAAAAACTCAGAAACACCTCAACACTTTCCTATTCTCCTTGCCATAGTCAGCCTGTCATGCACGATGCCCCTCACCACCCCTTCATGTATACATCTCTGAAAACTATCTCTTCTTTTCCACCACTACGTACTTAGTTAGACCCTAACAAACTCTGGGTTGGACCACTGCAGTCGACTACTAAATGACCTCTATGCCTCCAGTTTTTTTTTTTTTCTTTCCTATCCTAACCTGAAGATAATCACCAATTTCTTAATATCACAATGTATACCTCCAGTTTTCTTTCTAAAACATAAATGTAATTATTTCACCCTGTAGTGCCTACAGAAAACAGACAAAAAATGCTTTCCTAAGCATAGCACTCAAGGTCCTTCATAATTTGGTCTTAACTTACTTTCTGGTATCCAAAGCAACTCTGTCCACCTAAGTGTTCATGACCCTCACAGTCTAGCCACAGAGAGCTATTTATGACGTCCCAATATACTTAGTTCCCCTATGCCTTTGCCTGTGCTGTGCCTGGAGCGCCCTCCCCTAAACTTTTCTCCTACCATAAAACTCATTCTCACCTTTCAATATCCATCTCCTCTGTGAAACATACCTAATCACCCCATAGCTCATCTTGGTTGGGCTCTTTGTTGATGTGTTCAAATAATTTATGTACAATGCTTATCACACCATTCTGTAGTTCTTTGCTTCCAGTTTTTCCCATTAGATCTTGGATCATTGATGGCAGGAATCCTATCATTGACCTTTATATCCCAGCATCTGTCACTTACGGAAAAGCCACTCCTGTCTTTAACCTGTATTGTATTTATGAGTCAATGTAGGGTACATCCGTTTCTCTAATACTAACAGCACTAAGAAAAGCGCATCAACTAATATTTCATCAGTGCTTCCTAAATGGCAGCCAATGTCTTATATACTTTATTAACTCATTTCATTCTTATAATAGCTCATGAAATAGATAACGTGCTTATCCCTACTTACAGTTGGGAAAACTGAGATTTGCAGAGGTTAAGTTATTTGTCTCAAAGTTATACAAGTAGTAAATAATGGAAGTGAAATTTGAATCCACGCAACCTGATTCCAGGGTCCAAATTCTTAACTACTGTGCCACACTTAAATAACAAAGTGAACTAAAGTGAGTTTTTCCACTTTAGTGCATTTTTGTTTCCCAAAATGAAATTAAAATATTTGAATTATTAATTGTATTAGATTAATGTTAGTCTTACACAAACTCCAGGATTGTTTAGTCAAATAATACAGGGTACAGTAGCAGATGTTGGCCCCCAAGTGATATTCTCATGGCCACACAATCGTTCCCACCCTCAGTGGGTATCTTTCAGACTCCTCCATTGTCAAGCTGTATTTATGTGCTCAATAACCAGTCACTCTTCCCTTGCTGAAAATGTCATTTTTTACACTTTGCCTTCAAAAGCAGAGAAAATAATTTATCTTCCCCACCACCCAGCCCCTGTCAGCAGGGGGCTCAAAAGAATCAAAACTGCACCTAAGACTGTTGGAATTCACACAATGAAACTAAGCCCTAGTAATATTTCAGTGCCTTTCTCGAGGTGCTAACTGATAAGAATCAGAATGGAATGTGTTGGCTTTAATGGGAAAAGGGAGGCTTTTGTTAGTTACTTTGCTTTCCCTCTAAGAAAAACCCAACTTTGGAGCATTTTTTTGTTCTTTTGTACTATGGTTGGGTATAAGAACATTCCGAGGTTTTAATATGTCTAATAAAACTCACCAAAGAATGAAAGCGCAATAGGAAGGGAGGGTGCATTATGGTGCACAAGAGATGTGTTTTGCTCTGAAAATGGAGCTTGATGCTCATTGTAAATGAGGAACCCGGAGTGAGATGTATGAGGGCACAGCTGGGAATATGTGCAAAGCTTGCCTTCATTTCCATTTGAATACCATAGAGGCAGCACTTAACTTGCTTAAAATTAAAAGGTGCATCAAGAATGCAAAACATCATATAAAATTTTAACCAGCCTTTTTAGTTGCTTTCTAATTCTTTACTGGTTTTTCATTTCTCTACATTTTTTCTATATTTATTTCTCTGTTTTCTTGGGCTATGTGGTTATTTATCCCTCCAGCCTTGGCTTACCTTCTGTAAGGCTGCATGCACCTTTACAGTTATGTAGCCACCACAGGCACCTCTTTATAATGATGTACTTCTTTCTTTCTCTCTTTAGTATTTCCTTTCACCTCCCTTTTCTTTGCTTACTTTCAGCTCTTCTGTCTTCCTTCTTTCCCCTTGCTCTTCAGACACCTTTTTTTCCTTCTTTGCTGCCTTATCACCCAACTAGTCTACCAATAAATCATAAATAATTCCAAACTAGGCAAGGCGCGGTGGCTCACACCTGTAACTCCAGCACTTTGGGAAGCCAAGGTGGATGGATCATTTGAGCCCAGGAGTTCGAGATCAGCCTGGGCAACATAGCAAAACCCCATCTCTACTGAAAATACAAAAATTAACTGGGTTTGGTGGCACACGCCTGAAATCCCAGCTACTCGGGAAGCTAAGGCAAAAGAATCACTTGAACCTGGGAAGTGGAGGTTGCAGTGAACCAAAAATGTACCACTGTACTCCAGCCTGGGTGACAGAGTAAGACTCTATCTCAAAAAATATATAAATTATTTTAAAAATTCCAAACCTGGGAAGATTGGCCCTCTTTAAATGGGAATGATGTTTTGCTATGAGACCAGAAATCCTTGCTGTGCACTGGCCACTCCCTGTGGCTCAATTGTGGTTGTTGCTGTATATTCAAAGGTTTTCCAGTGCAGAAACAAGGACTTAGGAGGGTTTATCTCTGGAAGTAATAAGCAACTGAGCTCTGGCCCTACTGATAAGTACTGAAAAATAATATCAATAATAGCCACTAACATTCTTGAAAGCATACTATATAACAGGTCCTAAGCTATTTTCTCACTTCATCCTCACCACAACCCTGTGAAGTGGGTTCTATAATTATCCCCATTGTACTGGTGAGGAAACCAAGATGAAGACAGAGTAAGTGACACAGGTGACAGCAAGTGAGAGGTAGACCCAGGCGGCCTGGCACCAAACCATCCTCTTGACAGCTGGGTTTCACTGACCCTTCAGCAACCACAGGGTGATACTAAAGTCCTCAGATTCCAGCTAGGGCCGATGCATACTGTAGAGCTTACCCTGCATGACCGGGTATAACCAAACAGGTGAGCAAAGGGTGAGCTACAGTCGCCACAGACAGAGCAAGGTGATCTCAGGTGCCCAGAAGGGATTCTGTTTGGGAACAGAGAGCAGAGTTGGGGGAGTACAGCTACTTCACTCCAGGTCTCTGTACCTTCTAGTGGGAGATGTGAGACCTAGGAAGGGCATTGTGGTGGATGGGCCATGGTGATGGTCAGACAGAAGGGAAGGGCAGGGCATAGAAGTTCAGGAAAGAAGACAGGGCATCACACAAAATACCAGCCTGCGGTTTGGAGGGAGGGGTCCAGTCCATGGGAGAGAAACTGGCAGATTATTGTATGGCCAGAGCTCAGAAGCTGTAGTTGGTACCACGGTTCAGAAACAAGGACAAGTCCAGTTACCAGACCCAGGACACTGTCCAGATCACATGAGCAGAAAGGGTAGCTAGCTTAATGTTGAGGGAGAGGTGCTAAAGACCCTTGGATGTCACCTAAGGAGGCTGGACTTCATACTGTGATCTCACCTGGCAGGCTGCTACATACATGTGACACCACAAACCAGGGTGATATTATGTCTTCCTTCTAATATTCTCTCAAAAACTCATGGTGTGTAAATGATCTTTTGTGCCTAAAAGTGAGTGGATGCTCATGCATTAAAAAGAGCTGTAAAAAATTTTTTAAAGTGAGTGGGTACATGGCTAGCCCTAAAATAATGTCGGTTTCACATTCTGACTTGCTTCTTGAGCAGGAGAGTAAGAGATACAGATGCAGTTGGCATGTTTGCATACCCCTTGGGATGCTGTGTGAAAGTGCCATGCGTGTCTATGTCAGCTTATATATCACAATCGAGAAAAGGCAGAAAATTGCCCTCCAACGCAATGGGAGTTGGTCTGAGGGTGTGCAAGGGTGAGATAGGAGCCCTTCTGTAATATTTGGATTAAATAGATAGATACAGATAGAGACATAAAATGAAAATAAAAATAAATTTGACTATCAGGGTTAGTACCATAGTAAATTAAAGGCATGGGGATCATAGGGATAATGTGTCAACATATTGTCACAGCCAGGAAAAATAAAGGCAATCTAACTGGCAGATACAAGAATCAAAAAAAAAAAAAAAAATGACAGTAGCCAGGGACCATTTAATGTGGTCATAAAAAGGTTCATACAACTCTCAGAAATCATTATAATGTAGCAAGTGTTAGACTTTATGGGCCCAGTTGCGATGCTGAGTGCTCCAGTTAAGATTAGAGTATCCCCTTTACACCCTATTTAGAGAGGCAGGGAGCCAAGAAACATATATTAGCAAGATTTTCATCAAAAGTAGCTAATATCACATGTGAAAGAAGACATTGTTCTGTGTCTTTCCTTCACGACGCTTAAGCTGTGGTACATTTTTTATTTTTCACTGAACCTCCCAAACGGTATGCCCTGTGCGGCAAGGACCATGTTCACCCTGGCTTCCCCAGGAGGGAAGCACCTTTCGTGGAGGTTCTCTTTCCTTGAGCCACTTGCAGCGTTTGTCCTGTTCTGGACCTGCTCTGAGATGAGTTGTGGGAGGAGGTGTGGTCTTCTTCCCAGTCAGGCCTCCGAGATGTTTTCCACCGAGTCCTGCATCAAACAGAAGAACTTCACCCACTTCCTGCACTCCATCGAGCTGCCCAGGAACGTCTGCTGTGGTTGCTGCTGCAAAGCAAAGCTTCCACTTGAGTGAAAGACCTCAGTACTGCCTCAAATGTTACTTGTTGGGCTTCTTATAAAATTCTATTTCTGTCCTCTCCAGGTTTCTAGACAGAGACCTAGAAAAAGGCCCTAAGCAGACACAGTAGTGGGAGCCCCAGGACCCTCAGTTCAGTTCACAGCTGACCTGGGTGCCCAGCAGTTTCATCCCTGAGATCTGGGCTTCTCCAGCAAGGAAGCCTCCTCCTCGGGGGCAGCCAGCCCCTGCCGGAGGGCTCGGGTCCACCACACAGCTATGA
>PVKP010010755.1:19182-63829 GCA_004027715.1 Plecturocebus donacophilus | reverse complement strand
CTGAGTGGACGTCCGGCTTGTTGGTGATGAAGTTTTTTCTGTTTCTTAGTTTTCCTTCGGGGGGCGCTCCTTCCCCACAGACCTGGGCCTTCCCGGGTTCAGCTGTGCTTGTTCTGTGTCCTCAGCGCTTCCAATTGCTGTTCTCCTTGTGGGGATGGGACCAGCCGCGCCCGACCAAAAGGGCACCACCCAGTCCCGCACACTCTGCACCAAGAAGCGCCGCACGGGCCAAAAGAGTCGCGCTGGCGACCTGCGTGGCTCCCTCGCCGGGAATCTCCCAGTCTGTGGGCATCAAATATTCGTCTGCAACTGCGGCGTCCACTCGCTCTCTGCGCCCTCACCGCAAGCCACAATCCCGAGCTGCTGCTACGCGGCCATTTTGGATCTCCAAGTGATATTTTCTTAACTCCAGATAGCAATGCAAAATTTATTGATAAAATCCTCTAAAAGTGCTCTATTCGAATTTAGCTTGGAAAAATATAAGCATTTATAAATGAATATTCACCAAACTCCTAGAAATGTAGGAACTGATACAAATGTTTTTCAAGTTAACACAAATTAGATAAAACATAAATAAGATTGAATTAATATTTTTGGTGTAATAAAACAACTATGTCTTCAGAGCTATCACTATTGAACATAAAACAAACATAAATTTCTATTCTGCTTGAGTTCTACTTAAATAAGCTAATATTATGTTTACTAGAGACTTAAAAATCTTAAAGCTTATAGATTTGATTCTAATTAAGTTATTCTTACTAAAAACATTATTTCAATACTAATTTTGCCTAATAATAGTTCCCAAAATACTTTTGGTAATTTTGTAACCTTAAAGTTAAGCTAACTAGAGATTTGCATTAAACATCTACATAATTTATAAATAAGATATAATACTAAAACATTAATTACTGAACATAACTAATTCAACTTTATATACTTTTGCCCCCTATTTTTAAGGAGAAGCTGAAGATATTTTGGCCTGTTAATAAACATTACTTTTGTCTACCACACTGAGAAATTGCACTATGAGGAAACACATCCCTCGAGATGCTGGGAGATTGTATACCCATAGACTGTCTAATCTAGCACAGAATGTTAATATATGACAATTTAAAATTGTCTACTTCCTAGTTTACTCTGGAAAATAGACTACTAAATATTAAAAATAGAATCAATATATATAAATAAAATTACTAGAAATAATAGAATAAATAGAAACAACTCTATGCAAAGTATGTAAGAAAAGTAGGGTAAGTTTTGCAAGTAAAGTAGGTTGTATTTTTTATAAGAAAAACTATAAAAAATATACAAATAAAGAGATACCTAACCTTCCCTGGGTTACATTTATATGGGTAAAATGTTATGTTTTCAGAAATTATGTAAAATCCTGGGGATTTCTCAATGTCCTCCTTATCCATGCTATATGCTGGTATAGTGTTATGAGTCATAATTTCAATTACTATTTTCAATGTTGTATGCCACAGACAAAATTGAATATCCATGTCAGGTGTGGTATAATGAAGTCTCATCAAATCTTTCCTCACAGTCATTTCATGTTCTTTGTCATTTAGACATTATTTAGCGCTGATGCTTTCCTGAAAGCTCCTGCAATCAGCTACAGGTCAGAATGTTTGTCTCCAACACAGGACTCACTCTGAGACTCACAGAAAACACTATGACAGGTACTCTGGTTACAGTCTTCTCATGATATTGCTTAAATAACTTCAAGACCATACACTTGACTCAGTGAAGCTCTCTAGAAGTCTAGTTGAGAAACTGATGGGTTGACAACACTGCTAACCCAAGATTCAGCAACAATGGAATTGACTATTGATTACATGTCACTGAATGAACTGATGAAAACTGACTATAATTTTATAGCTTTTGTTGAGCATTGCTGGTTCTTTAATGTTACAGTTTCTGGATTTGAGAAATCTCTTTCTCTTAAGCTAACTATAACTCACAACAATTTAGTAGTTTACACTTTTGTAAATAGAAATGAAGCATTTATCTTTTTTTCCAGACTGATTTCTCCAGAATTTTGAAATTCTTACTGAATACCCTTATTTTCATAACAATACAGTTTTTAGCAGAATTCTAATAAGAATCTGTTCACCTTAGAACAGGACATAATTGGAAACTTTGGTTATATTATCAAGGCTTTTACTGGAATATCAGATTTAGAAATAGTGTACCTAAGATCAGTTATCACCGGCAATTTAAAGGAACTAAGGTTGACCTTTATGGAGCCCATCCTTACAAAGCACTCTGAGAAAAGCCAGCCTGACACCTAGATTACAGGGTTCACAGCCTTACAGGTTAGTAAGGAAGGTCATTTTCTTGCAGGCTCACATTTTGGGGATAGTTTGGGGGCCTCAAGAAGAGAAGAATTCACCCAAAGCTGTAAGGACTGCAGCTGAAATTTGATAGTATGTTCTGGGCTTGACTTTTAGCCTCAATAAGGCCTTTAAAAGTCCAATCTGAGATTCTGTATGTGAACTTCCAGCAAAGAAGCTTGAAAGCACCTGTGTGGTCAGCTCCTGTTCTTGCTGCACTTACATAATTGGGCAAAATCTGAAAAAACTAGACTGATTTTTAAAACAAGAATAATCTGACATTCATTAACTATGATCAAAAATGATGATTACTACAGAGAGAAATTTTATGTTTCAATGGAAAACTATAACTCGGCCGGGTGTGGTGGCACATGCCTATGATTCCAGCACTTTGGGAGGCCAGGAGTTCAAGACCAGCCTGGGCAACATGGCAAAACCCAATCTTTACTAAAAATACAAAAATCAGCTTAGAATAATGGTACATGCCTGTAGTCCCAGCTAATCAGGAGGCTGAGGAGGGAGGCTTACTTGTACCCAGAAGATAGAGGGTGAAGTGAGCTGAGCTTGCACCATTGCACTCCAGCCTCAGTGATAGAGCCAGACCATGTCTCAAAAATTTTTTTTAAATAAGAAAACTATAGCCCTTGAGGGTTATCAGATTCTAGTCTTGTTTCTAGTCTTTGGGCTATTTTTACCTCTTTGTAAACGGGATCCTCCCATCTGATGAATTTTGTCCCACAATGATACTTGTGGAACAAGAAGCCAAGTATTGTCTCCCCTACTACTGTATCTATTGTCAGTTAATTTGAAGGCCTCCAACCCTGGAACAAAGTTAGAAGAGGAAGGTTTTGCTCCCCAGAATGCATAACCAAGTTGTGATACATTCATACAATGGGATATTTAGCCATAGAAAGGAACAAGCTATCAACTCACATGAAGACATGAATGACTCTTAAATGCACCTTGCTAAGTGGAAGAAGACAGTCTCAGGAGAATCCACACAGTGTGACCTGATTTAATGAGATTCTGGAGAAGGGAAACCACACAGATGGGAAAGCTTTGGCTTCATGGGGTAGGGGTTTGAAACATTCCATGTGATATTTTAACAGTGGATATCTGCCACTATGCATTTGTCAAAACATGCAGAATTTTACAGCTAAATGGGTAAATCCAACTCTAATTAAATAATATTATTCAGGATATGGAGTATCCCAGCACAGAATACATAGTGTGAAAAAAGCTATGCTACAAATTACTACTGTTTGGATGTGGTTTGTCCCTGCAAAAACTCATGTTGAAACTTGACCCTCAATGTGGCAGTATGTGGAGATGGGGCCTAGTGGAAGGTGTTGGATGATGGAGATCGATCCCTCATGAATAGATTAATGCCCTCCCATGGGGGTGAGTTCTACTCTAACAGGAATAGATGAATTCCTGCAAGAGTAGAGCGTCAAAGAGTCTGGCTTCCTTGGCTTCCCTCTTGCTGTGATCTCTGCTGCACACCTTGCTCCCCTTCCACTTTCCACCATAAGGTGAAAAAGACTGAGGCTCCACCAGATGCAACTGCCCAATATCGGACATTCCAGCCCCCAGCATTGAGCCAAATGAACCTTTTTTTACTTACAAATTACCCTGCCTCAGGCATTCTGTTATGGAAGCACAAGGTGGACTAAGACACAAATGTGGGAAAAAGCTCACTGAAGGTGTAGGGAAAATGGTGCTGACCTAAGTCCCTTTGAAAGTGAAAAGAATCTGTAGGCTGAAGGCAAATGGACTATACTTCATCATTGGATTCCACTTTATAAAGCTCTTTCCAACAGGGGTAATTGTGAACAATTGTAAAACCACAGTATCTGTATCTGGAATAAAACAATGAGTGACATAAGTCATAGGTGGTAGGAACCAGGTCTACCACTGTTGAAGTGGGAGGTTACAAATTAGCAAGGGGAGAAGGGTAGAAAGATTCATGTGATAGCAGATCAGAGGTGAAGACATCAACGTAAACTTATATTTAGTTTAATACAGATACATACAGTTCCACAATGAAACCTTTGTAATTAGGTGTGTATAGGTAGGTGACATACACACATATACTTCCTAGCATTGCTAATGAGGGACAAGACACAATGTGCACATTTGGCAGCCAGATGTTTTCCTACCATTCTGAAAGGAATCAGGCTCTTTGAAGAAATGTCTGATACTAGAACTGGGACAGTAAATATATGAGCCAAGATAATCTTGAAGTATCAGAAAGTTAGTAAGTACTAAAAAAACCCTGAAATAGGTCAAAGAAAAATTGGAGCCAATAAATAGAGCCACCAATGGCCAAAACAGGAATGAATTGTGCAACATAATGCTGTAGTGTTTAATACTAACTAAAGCTTCAAGTAATTTATCTAGGTGTCTGTATTTCAACATGTAGGTGAATAAGCAAATGGAGTTGAATAGAAATTTCCTTTGCAAAAGAATTCCAAATAATTGATGTAGACACTCAGCCATCAAGAAGGTGGAGCTAACTCTTCACTCCATGAGTATGGGGTTTACATATGTGTACACTTATTTATCATATTTCTTTCTTGTGCTCTGGTTGTGTCCTGGGTTCCTTCTCTAAAATACTGTTCACCTTAGACCAGGATAAAAAAGTCACCTTACAGACTCTGTTTCAATTCATGGCTAAATATTTTTAAAAGAGTGACTTTGTAAAACTATATTCCAATGGCAAAGTGATCCATTGTGACTGGATCACGTATTCCAAATACTTCTTGTCTTTATTTTGTTCCAGTGCCTACCTTTTAGCCATAATACACTAGAATCAAATGTTGGCCACTGGGAAAAAATATTAAAAGAAAGAAAGAATGTGAACCGAACTTGCGACCATCATGAGTCAATGTTTCACCACAACACTTTCTAAAACAGAAGAGTTTAGAAGGATATTAAAAGTCAATCTCCTCAATGAGGCTTTGCAGAAAATGAGGACACTAGAGAAACAAAAATGGAGGACATTCTATGGGAGATTTTAGATGTTTCCATGTTTTATGGGGAAAAATCGCTTTACCTTTTAAAGAATCACAAAGAATTATTGGAAACCCAAACTCTGGAAGGTTTCTAAATTTAGTTTAACTTCTATGTAATTACATCTATATAGCTAGTAATGAAGTTGATGATTTTTTAAAAATGTGTGCCTTGTGTAATAAAATACACAATGAATAATTAACACTTATAGGAAAACATGTTAGACCTTGTGAAAGGAAAATAAATCTTGGGGACCCAAAATCACTAAGCTAAGGGAAAAGTCAAGCTGGGAACTGCTTAGGGCAAACCTGCCTCCTATTTTATCCAAAGTCACCCAACTGCTCACCGAGGTAAATTCATACCTGATTGCCTCATTTGGAAAGGGCAATCGGCAACTTAGAAGAATGAAACCATTCATCTTTATCTGCCTATGATCTGGAGCCCCCTGTCTGGCCTTCTCTTCAGGTGGTCTCACCTTTCAGGACTGAACCAATGTATAGCTTATACATAATGGTTGATGCTTCGTGTCTCCCTGAAATGTATAAAACCAAGCTGTGCTCCTACAACCTGGGGCACATGTTGTCGGGACCTCATGAGGATGTATCACAGGTGCGGACATCCTCAAACTTGGCAAAATTAACTCCCTAAAAAATCTGAGACCTGTCTCAGATTTTCGGGGTTCATATATGTAATGTAGGATGTTAGTGTCTGTAAACAGACACTATTCTATCTACTATTACAACTACACTGCTAATTAACCTTAGACTTTCTCCACAAAATAAAAAATGTTGATGAGGTACAAATAATATATTTAAACTTAAATAATGTTGCAAGTTGTAATATGCCTACTTTCACTTTTTAATACTGTCTTGACTGCTTCAACGCTGTAAGAAAAATGAGAAATTAAAACATGAATAAAAGTGTTTACAGGGGGTGGACATGTTTCCTCCAGCCTCAGGCTTGGGGTGACTTGAAAGACACCTGCCCATCCCCAGCTTTCATCCCAGCTGTTCTGATGGTGGCTCTAAGCATTTCTCCTTTCTCTATATGAAGATCAAACTCCAGAAACAAATCCAAATCTTACAGTCTGCTCTGACACTCTATGACGATGAGCAGCCAAAGCCTCAAGCAAGGGAGGCTTCTGAAAATGAGACTTGTAGAATAGAATGTGTGAAAGTCAAGCCAGTGTCAGAGCTCCTTCCTCTGCACATGAGGAGTAGACAGGAAGCTTTTGCCTCACCTTCCTCACATGCCCTGCAGCCATGTCTCCCCAGGTCAGACTTGAGGAGAATGAAACTCTGGTCTTCACTGTGGACACACTAGCAGGTGCTCCAAAGCCAAGGCCTCTCCTCGGGTGAGTCCTGAGGAGAAGAAAGCTCTGGTTCTAACCCTAACCCTGTCCCTAGTCTTTGACTCTGACCCTAAACCCTGATCCGTACCCTGGTCCCTAATTCTGACCCTGACTTTGACACTTTTATCTTGACCCTGACCATGACCCCACCTCTAACCATACTTCCAGCCCTGACCTGGACCCAGACCCTAATTCTAACCCTAACCCTATTGTTATCTTTACAATCTATCTCTAATCTTACCCTCTAGTGCTAAATAGCTGTACCCAAAAGCACTTTCGGATTATTTAACTTCTTTTCCTTGAATTCTCTAAGGACATCCTAAAGGAGAGGTCATCATGTATTTTGCAGTCCCTCTGGGTGGTATGGCTTCAGATAAGAAGTTCTAATACTTTGCAAGACATAAGAAGTGTGAAGGGTAGCAGCACTGGGTTGTTAGGGATGCATGCTGGCATTCACGATAGTCATTGGTGCTGTTCTCCAAATATTTACAGTTCATTTTTTACAAATACATTCTGACTGTTCCATCCTACCTACTTAAATTTTTGCATGGCCACATGACTTCGTTTTTTTGTTTTTGTTTGTTTGTTTTTTATCATTGGAGGTTAGAAGAAATAGTATGTGACTTTTTCAGGAGAAATCTCCCAGAAACAGAGTTCTATCCAGCATGCTTTTTGTCTTTTCTACAGCAATGGGGATCTTATTGATGGTACCTCCTTCAGCCTGAATTTCTGTGTTAGGATGACACAGCACAGAGCTACCTCTCACCTGACCCATGATGAGATGCAAATAAATGAGGAAGATGATTTTTGAGCCACTGAAATTTGGAGGTTGTTTGTCACCATGGTTCAACCTAGCCCTCACTGACTGATGCAGGGCTGAAGCATGAGTCAGAACTGGATCTGGACAAGTGAAGGGCACTCTTCCAGGCCGAGAAAAATTCAAGTCTTGTTGCAAAGATAATAGTGAGCACGATGTGTTATTAGGGAGAGTGTGTGATAAATAAGGTATATCAAGTGAGAATAATGAGAAACTCAACTTTAAAAGACAGTGCTAATTTGGACTGTGGAGAGATTCCAATGTCCTACTTAGCATTTTAGACGGTGATGGCTGGACAAATGCATTAAGAACCCTAAATGAAGGCCTGGGATAAACATCCAAGGGTGTCTAATACCCCAATTATTCATCCTAGAATGGGCAGGGTCCTTCACCCCATTCTAGGGAGACTTCCAAAGAAAAAAGACCTGCATTTCTCCAACAACCCAGATTGAGAGACTTTTCTGCACTTCTGACCTGTGGCTAACACTCCTCACCTTTCATTCTGTCCTCAGTGTTTTGGGGAAACACCTTTAACTCTCTATGACTTACAGGTTATCAAGTGGCCCTTATAATTCCCTCCAGAGCTAGAAAAGACTAAGGATGAGGGAGTCTGAGCTCACAGCAGCAAGTGGGCATGTGTGCTCAGCAGCCATGTGGCTCATCTGCCAAGAGATTACTACATACGATGTTCTGCAACGTTGCTTTACACAAGGGGACACTCTCCTGACTCAGAGGTTTAATTACGCACCTGCTTCTTTTTCTGCCCTCTTGGACTCCTACAGTGAAAAGAACCTGGGATGATAAAGTGAGTTGAAGGGGTGCCAACCATATCACAGCAAAATAAAGATCCCTAAAAAATCCCTGGCCTGAGATGACAGCCTTGGGTGGGTAAGTCTGAATGTGCCAACAGTGGACATGGGAGAGTGAAGGTGGTCAAAATGTTCACATGAAAGAACTTCCACACAGACTGCAAGAAAAGAGAGAGGAATGAATGGGAGATGGCAGCACGAGTCCCTACAATAAAAGCAGATGTTTTGAGATCAGTTATATTTATTCTGACAAAAGTTAGAGACAGAAACCAAAGTTTAGCCTGAGGCTACAATTAATTGGGCAATAAGCCAGAGGCACATGTGGCATAGACAGATTTAAACATTTCTCCCTTATATTAATATAAATACCAAATTAATATCATATAAACATTTGGGTCTACAGTAGTATTTAAAGGAGATCTCACAAACAGGTTTGGCTTTTGAAGGTTAGCACTGATGGTCTAGAGAATTCATTTTGTTCCAGAGAAAGAAAGAGAGGAATTTCTTGGGTCCCTTCAGGAATGTGTTTGGCTTTGCCTAATCTTGTATGTATGTTTGAACTATGCACACGGCAGAAGAAAACATGAGGATTTCACAGATTTAAGCTGTGAAAAGTCCCTGGGTGCTTTAAGAAGTGTGGGATTCTTTTGCTGGAAAAATAAGTTCATTGAGACAAAATGAATTGGAGAAGGTTGTTATTGAAGTGAAGCAGAATTGCTTTTACTAATCCGCTTATTACCCTCACCCTCACACCCACCCCTACCCCCACCTTAACCTCTAACCCTAAACCCTAACCCCCTGACCCTAACCCTACCCCTACCCTAATCCCTAACCCTACTCTTTAGCCCTGACCCTTGACCCCAACCCCCAAACCTAAACACCAACCCTAACCTTAACCCCTACCCCTAACCTTAACCCTTTACATCTGCCCAGATTCTCCAGCAGAAGCAGGGACCCTTGGATCCCAGCTGTGTACCACTGCATCTGGCACAGGACTCCATAGCAGTCACCAAATAGACAACTGAATGCCCACTGTGCCCGCCATGCAGTGGAAGCCCAGGGTGTATTCTCAGCTCCAGAACAAGGGACCAGCACCTGTATCTGGCTGATCAGGGCTGAAGTGGGCTGGGGCATCCAAGGTCTTCATAAGACCAAGGCTATCTCATGCCTCCCATGAGATACATGAGCGAGACGCAGACCCAGCAGCACTACACCTCCCTCTCCTTCCCTCTGTGGCAGCTCAGTAACCTTCCAAGTAAGGGGCCTTTCCCTGATGACGCTCCAAGCACAAAGCACGGGACTGTTGCACAGTGAGGCTGTGAGACTCCTCACACAGTGAGGCTGCACACATTACTCTGTGGAGATGCCCACCTAGGCTGCTGGGAGAGAGGGTGGTGGAGGGACCCTCATGCTGCCCTGTGGTATACATGCTCTGGTTCATATGACTGCAAGCCATTTACGAGGAACTCAAGCCGAAACACCACTTGTTTCCAACGTTTTGTGGCAAAGGATTTACAATGTACACTCCCGAACAAGCTAGCCACAGAACACACTGACTACCTCCCCTCTCACGTCGCTCTGAGGGCCTCTGCACAGTCCTAGAATTGGAAGACTGGTGGAGAAGAACTGGGATGTTGAGGGGGTACTGGATACTTGCTGGACACCAGCCTCCCCTTACCTAAGCTTACAGACAGCCTAGATCCTGCCTGACCAAATCAGACATTTTAACACCCACAGCTGTCAATGGCAGGATTTACAGATGCAAAACTCTAAGGCAAAGGATTGTCTCAACTTCTTGGTGTCTCAAGGAACTAAAACACTGCCTAGCACAGGTGCATCATCAACCTTATCACTAAATAAACCTCTATATTTTATTCATCTTCGATTGTGGAAGTCATGTGATAAATACATTGGACTAAAGAACTTTGAGACCTCTTCACGGGATCCTATCTTGTGGACCCCCAGATCTGCCAACACGGAGAAGGCATCCATAAACATGTGCAGGACAGAGTCCAGACAAAACTGTCTCTCAGCCTCAAAGTGGCCTGGCAGCCACAGGAAAGCTCACATGGGGTCAGGCCTGTATGAGGAGTCAAACTTTCAGCTTGAGGAACCCCACTGCGCCCACAAAACCAAGTTGTGCCTAACAAAGGAAAATCAGCCAGCCTACTCTCCCTAATGTAAGGTTCTCCCCCGGGTCTGAAACCTTGGGGGATAACTCCTCTCTCCTCAGGCCTGGTCCCAAGGTATAAGATCACTTGCACCTGCAGCATGGGTCAGCAAGAGAGCAGAAGCCAGAAGAGGGCAGGCCGGAAGATAAGTACTCCCTGAAGATCAAGAGAGAGGCTGCCTAGGTCCCATGCAGCAGTTACATCAGACTGGGACACTCCCCATTTACAGGAGACTAGAAAACCCTGCCCCACCCTCACTTGGGGCTGACACCATTGTAGGCCTCAGCCTGTCTGCACCCAGGTGCTCATTAAAACAGCATGTTGCTCCACACTGCTTTGAGTTGTTTGCTGGCACTCTCAGGGTTGGAACAAATAATAGAGCCTTGCACCTAATATCCCAGGTAGTAATCCAAGAGTGATATCTGAGTGACACCCCTCCTACTCCACCCTCCATATCCAAGCAATCACCAAGGACACAAGCCGGCCAGGCAAAGTAGCTCACTCCTGTAAGCCCAGTACTTTAGGAGGCTGAGGCATGTGGATCACCTGAGGTCAGGAGTTCGAGACTGGTCTGGCCAACATTGGAAAACCATATCTCTACTAGAAATTTAAAAATTAGCCAGATGTGGTGGCGGGCACCTGTAACCCCAGCTACTCTGGAGGCTGAGGCAGGAGAATCACTTGAACGTGGGAGGCAGAGGAGGAAGTGAGCCGAGATCACGACATTTCACTCCAGCCTGGGCAACAGAGCAAGACCCTGTCTCAGAAAAGAAAGAAAAGAAAAAAGGAAAAGAAAAGAAAGAAAAGAAAAGAATTAGTATAGTTTTGTCACCAGCAAAGGGGTCTTGTTCCAGACCCCAACAACGGGATTTTGGATCTCACACGAAATGGAATTTATGGTGAGTCACAGAGTCTAGCGACCTTAAGAGAGTTTATCAGCCACTACTAAGTTACAGAGCAGGGAGTCCTCATAAAGCAAGAGGAGGAACGCACCTGTTTTAAAAAAAAAAAAATGTTTTTGAGATGGAGTTTGACTCTAGTCACAGTAACATGATCTCAGCTCCCTACACCCTCTGCTTCCTGGGTTTAAGGATTCTCCTGCCTCAAGTGCCTAAGTAGCTGGGATTACAGGTGTGCATCACCATGCCCAGCTAATTTTTTTGTATTTCTTTTTTATTTTCATTTTTATTTATTTATTTAATTTTAAAAATTCCATCCCCATAGAGACTGCCAAAAATTGCCAATGCTGACTATATTTCCAGTCGTCATGGTGGGGCATTGGGAAAAGTTTTCAATTAGCAATAATCACGCCTTGGATAAACCTCATTGGCTACGATACTGCCACTGTGCAAAGCTATTTTTTTGGTATTTTTAGTGAGACTAGGTTTCACCACGTTGGCCATGCTCGTGTCCAACTCCTGGCCTCAAGTGATACTCCCTCCTCAGCCTCCCAAAGTGCTGGGATTACAAGTGTGGTTACTTAATGTAATTAATGTACAAACAGGATTACTTAATGCTTGTTTATATAGGTTATTAAGAATAGCATTGTCTCTTATAAAGGATTGTGATCAGTTTGTATCAGGCTGTTAGTATTGTTACTTTTCTATGTTACTATTGATTTTAACAATAATTTATGAGTGTGCTATTATCTTTAAAGTAAAACTTATTTTTAAATTAATACTTTTTGGTTAATGTACTGGTATATTTTTATAAGTTTTGGGTCTTTAGTTATTAACTTGTTCCTGCAACCATAAATATTTTATAACCAAAGGTGCTCAATCCCTAAATATATAATCCAACAAATTTAATGTGTGTGTGTGTGTGTGTGTGTGTGTGTGTGTGTGTGTGTGTGTGTGTGTGTGAGACAGGGTCTCACTCTGTCTCCCAGGCTTGAGTGCAGTGGTGAGATCATGGCTGGCTCACTGTGGCCTCAACCTGGGCTCAAGCGATCCTCCCACCTCAGTCTCCTAGGTAGCTGGGACCACAGGCACGCGCCACCATGCCAGCTAATTTTTATATTTTTTGTAGACATGAGGGTCTCGCTATTTTCCCAGGCTGGTCTTGAACTCCTGATCTCAAGTGATCCTCCTGCCTTGGCCTTCCAGAGTGCTGGGATTACGCTCGTGAGCCCTGCACGCTGCCCAGATTTAACTTTTTCTAAAGATTTTATTTAAAATAAAGTCACTGTGGTTAAGATGCCTCTGACAGTTTTGCATTTTAAGTGTGAAGACTATGTTGAGTGAATTTTTCCATCAGTTGTAAAAAGTGCATCCATGTTTATTTCATTCCTATGGTTTCCAATTAATTGTCCCTTCTTCATTTTTAGAAAAACCTGGGCTAGTGGGCTCCATGTCACTTTGCATTTCCAGAACGATGGCGCTGAACACTCTGCGCTCCGACTTTAGGTGGTGCAGCGGGACGGCCACCAGAGGGCGCGCGTCCTCCGCCAACTTTATGACGGCGAGGGCCCTGCAGTGCCCGCGGCCACCAGCAGAGGGCGAGCTGGAGCAAGGCGGCATAACTGCCTAATAGCCAAGCTCCTCTAACAAACAGAAGTCCCGTCTTTATATAGGCTTACAACTCCAGATATTACACGTGAAGTGTCTTGGATTTACAGTTTTAGAAATTACATGTGAAAGGGTCTTGGTCATGGAGTAGGTGTGGGGTGGGGTTTTGAACTTGTTTAAGTTAAAACAATCCCTTCTGGAAGGATTCCCCCACACCATGCCTGCGATCTATAGGAGGGCGATTAAGGTGGCACCGATCGGCCAGCTTTTACTTCTATTGAAATGCAGTGTGGAAGTCAAGGGGGAGGTCATCTTAGATGCTTGGGTCTCCTTTCTCATCAGGTCACCTCCTCCCTGCACACGGCCACTCTCCCACGTGGGCTACTTTCCAGTCTCACTCACAATCACTCTGAGCAACTGTGAAAGAGGACAGCTGTGGAACCTCTCCCTTGTCCAAGTCACTCTGCTGAGAGACCTGCATAACTCATCTCACTGAACCCTGGACCACCCTGGGAAGAATACCTCTGCCCCTGTATTTCAGACAAAGACTATTATGAGGCGGTCGGGCGCGGTGGCTCACACCTATAATCCCAGCACTCTGGGAGACCGAGGCAGGTTGATCATGAGGTCAGGAGTTTAGACCAGCTTGGCCAAGATGGTGAAACTCCGTCTCTACTAAAAACACAAAAATTAGCCAGGCATGGTGGAGGGCACCTATAATCCCAGCTATTAGGGAGGCTGAGGCACAGAACTGCTTGAACCTGGTGTTAGGTCTCCATAGGCAAACCTGGAGCCTCAAAGTCTGAAGTCCTGCTTGCCTCCTGATCATCTCCCATCCTCCACCTGCTTTCACCATTGTCCCTGATCGCCCAGCGGAGCTTCCCAGGAGAAACCCCTCATCCAAACCTGCCATCTCAACTGTTCTTATGATAATGTGACTACCTCTCACCCATCCTGTCATCTTAACGGCTCTTCTGCCTCACCCCCAGCCGCCACTGTAACTAAACTTAAGGTCATGTACACTCCTTGCCCCTACCCCCACCACTGTAACTGATCTTACTCTAACTTTTCACTGCTCACCCCAAACCTATAAAACCAACTCCTATCACACTGCCCTTTGCTAACGCCCTTTTCAGCCTTAGCTGACCTGCACCCAGGTGAGTAAACAGCCATGTTGCTCACGCGAAGCCTGTTTGGAGGGGTCTCTTCATTCAAAGCATGCATTTTCAACACCTGGGAGGCAGAAGTTGCAGTGAGCTGAGATCACACCACTGCACTCCAGCCTGGGCAACAGAGCGAGATTCTGTCTCAAAAATAAAAATAAAAATAAAAAACAAAGACTATGAGGCTAGTAGAGTCTGTGACCAAGAACCTGACCCAAGCTTTGTCAGCAGTAGCTGAATTGGAACTAGGTTCTCACATTCACAGGGTGCCATGAAGACCTCCTGATTACAAGATCCAAAGTGTGACTGGCACTTCGATTAACATGTACATATATTTGTCTGGAATCTATGTATGAGCATTTTTGTGTGTCAAATTTTGCCAGGAGACTCACATATTATCTTTTATCATAGTCACAACATTCTGTGCTCTTCAGTATAAATACTCACCTTTTTATAGTTGAAAGTTGGTGATGCAGGGGATTTTCCACACAGCCAGCAGCTAAAATACTCCAAATGTGGTTTTCACCATGCGTTGGGATTTACTTGGGGTGGCTGGCAAAATATGAGGGAAATATTAGGAAAAGCTAGAGGATTATAGTCTCCAACCCAAAAATATATAAAATTAGCCATATAAATTTGAAAAAGTCCAGTTTGTGAGGTAACAGTATAAAACATGTTATTTTTCATCAAAATTTGACATAAGTTGGGAACCTCTGCAGCTCAGCCACTGGCTGATGCACTCTTGCAAAGCTGCACTCCAACCTTCTCACTTGTGTCCTAATTTCTTCCCAGGTACTCCTGCTCACTTTGAGCCTCAACAAGGAACTCAAGGAAGTACCAATTAAAGCACTGAAGTATCTTTGCCTGCCTGGTTTGCAAGAGTAAAAGGACTAATAAAGTTTACTGTTTGACCCTGACCTCACGCCAGTCTTCCCCACAATCCCTCAGGTATGTCCCATTTCTGCTAAATTTTATCCTCCAAACTTCTAACCCTTCATACTCTTAAATACAAAACCAACCTATAGGAAATCCCATCCCCAATTTAATACTAAATTACACTAGGAAATGAAATCACAAGAACAGAAAGGCATAGATGAATGTCTTGCATAATTATACAATTAATAATGCTCCACAAAATCATCATCATTTGATACTAAGACATATTTGAAGGTATGTAAATACCATGATCACTACATCCTTTTCTCAGAAAATCAAGCTGGTTTTGCATACTAAAGCCATCCCTGCAAATAAACATCAACTAAGCAGAATGAAGAAACCCAGGTACTCATCTCCATAGATGCAGGAAGTACTTTGCACAAAGCCAACACTATTTCATCATAAAAATGATCTACAAGCTAGGGATAGGAATTTTTGTTAACACAGCAATCCACCTCTATGCCAAACCCACAACCAGAACCATCTCCACTGTTAGGGCCATATATGACAAAAACACCGCTAACATCATAAACAATGGGGAAAAGTGAAAACGCTCTTCCTCTAAGATCTGGAACAGGTGTGGCTACTTCTCCCACTTTTATTCATCATGGTACTGGAAGAGCAATTAGACAGGAGAATGCAATAAAAGGAACCCAAATTGGAAAAAAGGAAGTCCAATTGTCTCTGTTTGCAGGTGAAATGATCACATACATATAGAGAGAAAACCCTAAAGATTCTACAAAAAAAACCTTACTAGAAATAATAAATAAATTTACTAAAGTTGAAAGACACAATATCAATATACAAAAATGAGTAGAACACCCATGGGCCAATAGTGAAACACCTAAGAAAGAAATCAAGAAAGCTACTTCATTACAGCAGCTACTATCTCCACCAAAAAATGATACCTAGAGATGAACTTAACCAAAAAGGTGTAAGATCCCACAATGAAAACTATAAAACATAGATAAAAGCTATTAAAGCAGACACATGTAAATGGAAAGAGATCCCATGTCCAAGCACTAGAAGAATATTGTTAAAATATCTATATCACCCAGAGGGATCTACAGAATGAGAACAATCCTGTTAAATTACAAAAGACATTCTTCATAGAAATAGAAAAAAAATCAAAAAATTTACATAGACATGCAAAACACCTCAGAAAAAATAATCTTGCATAAAAAGAAAAAAGCTGGAAGCATCACACTACCTAATTTCAAAATACACTACAAACCTGTAGTAACCAAAACAGCATGGAACTGGCACAAAAAAAGGGACCAGGGAGAGACAGAGATAGATAGATGAATGACAGACAGACATAGACAAATTAAACAGAATAGAGAACTCACAAATTCATGCATTTACTGTCTACTCATTTTTAACAAAGGCACCAAGAAGACACCTTCAGGAAGGACAGTCTCTTCAATAAACTGTGCTAGGGAAACACAACACCCACATGTAAAAGAATAAATCTAGACCGTTATCTTACCATATACAAAAATCTACTCAAAATAAATATGGAAATATAGGACCTGAAACTACAAAACTACTAGAGAAGAAAAAATAGGATAAATGCTTCATGAAATTGGTTAGGACAAGGGATTTTAAAATAGACATCAAAAGCACAAGCAGCACAAGCCAAAATAGACAAATGCAATTACATTAAACATAAAAGCTTCTGCAAAGCAGAGGAAGCAATCAGTAGCATGAAGAAACAATCCAGAAAATGGAAGAAAGTATTTATAAACTATGCATGAGGCAAGGAGTTAATACACAAAACATGTAACGAACTCAAACTACTCAAAAGCAAATATACAAATAATCTGATTTAAAAATCAGAAAAAGATTACCCAAAACCTTTGTTCCCCACTGTTATTTCCGGATCTTCTTTTCCTGACCGCCTTTGGCCTGCTCCCTCTTGCCACCCTTTTTCTTCCTCCATCTACCCCAAAACTTTTTCACCATTTTTCCCCAGTGTCATTTCAAAAAGCCTTCTCTATGCTCCTGCTCACTACTGTTTTCGCCATTCATCTACCCAAAAACTTTTGGTCACTGTTGTTCCCCACCATCTTTTCTCCCCTTCCCTGGCCACCTTCTTTTTCCCTCTCTTGTTCTCATCACCCTCTTTTGCTCCTTCATCTACACAAAAACATTTCCCTCATCTTTTCTCAAAGCCTTCTCCCCACTCCTGCTGCTCACCACCTCTTTTCCCCCTTCATACACCCAAAACTGTTTTCTCCATTGTCTTCCCCCTCCCTCCTTGCCACCCTTTCCCTTCTCAATCTACCCAAAAACATTTACCCTCCCTCTTTTCACAAACCCTTCCCCTCCTGCTTGCCATGCTTTTTGTCCTCTAGATACCCCAAACTATTTTCCCCATCGTCTTTTTCCCAACCCTCTTTCCCCACTCCCGCTCGCCACCTTTATCCTTCTCCTGCTTGCTACCCTTTCCCCCCTCCATCTTTCCTCCTTGTCTTTTTGCAAAACCTTCCCTCCCTCCTGCTCACCAGTCTCTTCCCCCTCCCTCTCTGCACCCCCTTTTCTCCTCCCACTTGCCACCCTCTTTCCCCCCACCTCCATCTACCCAAAATCATTTTAACCACCATCATCTTTCCCTGCCTTTCTTTTCTTCCAACTGTGTTTTTGCAAATCTTCCCTCCCTCCTGCTCAGCCCCCTGTTCCCCACTCACCACCCTCTTTTTCCTCCTCCCACTTGCCAGAGAGTGAGACTCCATCTCAAAAAAAAAAAGACTGTTACATGTGCATAGATATCTTCATAAGTCATCTATTTTCTGTTTTCTACAAATCTTAAAAGGCAGTCCCAAATGGTGGGTAATCATCTAGGTTGTAAAAATAAAACATACTTCCTCTTCTCTTGAATATAAAACAGCATTGTGGGATTAGTGCTTATTTCTTGGATCACTGTTCAGAAGGAGGGTCAGCCCTCAGACAACCACATTTTTACTGTCATGAATGGCAAGAGAAAATGTAGAGCTCAATTTACCCAATGGACAAAAAGTCTCAAATGATGGCACAACTTAGCAGCCAAATTCCTATCAAGTACAGACTTTGGACATACTGATCCCTCTCCACCTGCAACCGGGAACATGCACTTTGGGTGACATCATTTGAAATTACCCTGCCCAGACACACTCTTCGTTGATTCTCTGAAGGATGGCTCCAACAGATTCTCTGGGGCTTTCTCTGCATCATCAGAGGCAGGGCAGCTCTGCCCTTCACCTTCCTGCAGTTTGTCACCTTTTCCCTATGCTCTCAGAGGAACTTTGTCTCAGGCCAACTTTTTGTTCCATGGGCTTTCATTTCCCCTAAAAATCACTTACTCCCCATCTAAGTTGCCTCCATCTCCGTCGATCTCCCTCTCTCCTGAAAAGACAGCACTGTTTAGGCATCAACCATCTGACCCTTCCTACAGTCTCACTTTTTGGCTGGCCCCCATGTTTATGCTTGTTCTATGTCTTTCTTCTCCTGTTAAGCTGTCTGTTGTCAGTTTATTTCTGCAGTGAACCTTTAGAGAGGAAAGTGAAAGCTTTCCTTCCAGCCATACAATAGAATTATGAAGCAGAAAAGTTTAGACAGAATTTCCTAAGTGCCAAAACTCCATACTCCATTTCTGATAAAGAGCACAACGGTTAAAAAAAACAAACTTATTTTTGACCCAAAGCTCTGTTGACATTCTATTGAACAAATGCCAACCTATTTAATTTTCATAATGTAAATAGCAGATATTTTTGTAATTCTTATGCTAATAAATCATTTCCCTGATGTTTTTTGTAAAACCCAATATTCATAATAAAGCCCAGAACCATGAATTGCTTTAAATAACTTCTTTTTATGTGTGATTACAAGTATACCTCTACAGGAAGTTAGTATACTCTCACACAAGCTAATTTTTCAGAGGAAAATGTCAACTGTAGAAACTCCCAGAAACATAATAGTGATAAGCATCCACAGAACGCCAAGAAAGTCATGACCAGGATACAAATAATCAGGTGTAAAACTGATCGCCTGGAATAATAGTAGTTGAAATAATGAAAAGGTCAGTGACATTTACAATATTTCAGTAAAAAATGACAATCTTTAGAAACCATGAACCTCCTCCAAGAGGTAACCACACCCCTCAGATATCACCAGGGGATTCCACTGCTTCAGAAAAGATTGGAATTTACCAGTCTCATTTTTTGCATGGCTGGTAGTGTTTTTAGGCATTCCAAATATAGAGTGTCTTTTCTTTCTTTCTTTCTTTCTTTCTTTATTTTTATGTAAAGCAGGCATATCCAACTTTTTGGCTTCCCTGGGCAATATTAAAAGAAGGAAAATTGTCTTAGGCCACACATAAAATACATTAACACTAACAATAGCTGATGATCTAAAAGAAAATTACAAAAAGGCCATGCACAATGGCTCATGCCTGTAATCCCAGCACTTTGGGAGTCCGAGGCTAGTGGATCACCTGAGGTCAGGAGTTCCAGACCAGTCTTGCCAACATGGTGAAACCTCATCTCTACCAAAAATACAAAACTTAGTCAGGTGTGGTGGCAGGCACCTGGAATTCCAGCTACTCAGGAGGCTAAGGCAGAAGAATTGCTTGAATGAGGGAAGGCAGAAGTTGCAGTGAGCCAAGATTGTGCCATTGCCCACCAGCCTGAGAGACAAGAGGGAGACTTTGTCTCAAAACAAACAAACAAAACAACACCACACACAAAATTTTTTTTTTTTTTAGAGTGTCCTGCTCAGTCGCACAAGCTGGAGTGCAATGGTGCAGTCTTGGCTCACTGCAACCTCTGCCACCTGGGTTCAAGCCATTCTCTTGCCTCAGCCTCCTGAGTAGCTGGTATTACAGGCACCTGCCACCACGCCTGTCTATTTTGTGTATTTTTAGTAGAGACAGGGTTTCACCATGCTGGTCAGGCTGGTCTTGACCTCCTGACCTCAATTGATCTGCTGGCTTCAGCCTCCCAATTACAGGTGTGAGCCACCACACCTGGCCTGTCATTCCTTTTTATTTTTTTTTCTATTTTTAGAAAAAAAAAATTTTTTAAGATGGGGTTTTCACCATGTTGGTCAGGCTGGTCTTGAACTCCCAACCTCAGGTGATCCACACACCTTGGCCTCCAAAGTGCTTGGATTACAGGTGTGAGCCACCAAGCCCTGTCATTTCTTTATATTTGGATAACAAAAGGGCTTTAAGACCCTTTCTCCTTTGGATCAATCAATGATCTGCACCATACACATTTTACAAAACAAAGGACAATACAGTCCTCATTCACATCCTGGTCATGTCCCTCCTAGTGACTCCCATATTGCAAACCTCCCAGCAGGTGCAGTCCTTTCCTCTCTATCTGATGGGCTTCTCAGCTCCCATCACACTGACTGGACACAGACTCCCTAGAGGCTGCCCTCAAAAGCAGAAGACATGGATGACTCAGAAGTTCCTATAAAGTCATCAAACTAGATGGCACAAAACTCAAATGACATTTCACTTTGTTTTACTTTATTCTGTTTGAGACAAGAGTGCAGTGGGTGTCCAACTAATCTTTTTTGGAATCTTTTGTAGAGATAGGGTTTGTCTCTGATGTCCAGGCTAATCTTAAATTCCTGGACTCAGATGATATTCCCACCTTAACCCCCAAAGCACTGAAATTACAGGCCTGCACTGTGTAATTTGCCACGTGACACAGCTCAATAACAAAGAAGAAACCCCACGGGTCCAGCGTCTACTCACATAGGTGGATTGATGGCTGGGAAACCCCAGGAGGAGCCAAAAGAGCAGCCACAACACCTACATGTCCTGGTCCTCTCAGGGCACCCTGAGGTGGCCAGGACAGAGTTGGGGGTGGCTTAGGGCTGGTGGAGGGAAGGGGATGGGGGTGCGGTGCAATCTGAGTTGGGGAGGGGGAAGAGGGGATGTTGGGAACCTGGAGGAGGGGGTCTGGGAAAGGATCCGGTTCAAACTAAGTCTTCAAGGGTGAGTGGGAGGTTCAGCGACAAGTCAGGGAGAAAGTCTATTGGGGAAGCAACAGGACACGCAGGGCAAGAAAGCAGGAGGCTCGGGAGCAATTAGATGGAGACCAGGGCTCTGCTATCCACCAAACCTTCTTCTGTCTGGGCGCTGCCTAAGCAACCCTGGGGCTTTATACTCCCTCTCCACCAATTCCCAGCCCTGGAATGTGGTACCTCACAGTGGACATTCCATGGAGCACCCACATCCTCCAATGCCCCTCCCCCATCTCAGCCCCCAACACACCTCCCAAGGCTCTCTGGAACCTTCACAGACTTGATTTCTGGTCTTCCCCACCAGCTCCCTGTCCCTGCTTCTGGGTGGCTCCTTCCTTCCTGAGCTCCCAGGGTTTCTCATGGTCAGTCTTGGCTACAAAACATAAGAAACACTTATCTATATGATCGTACTGCCTGTGAAGGGGGACTTTCAATTCTGAAACCTAATGAGGGGGAGAAAACCAAGTTGACTCTCATGGTTGAGCTCCCAGGGATGACCAAGGAATCTGTGCATTTCAAGAGACAAAGTTCATCAGCCTCTCTCCTGGGGGATTTGGCCACAATACCCAGAGGGTTTGGCAGATCATGAGTGATGGCTGGGGAGTGCCAAGCTGGTGAGCAGGACCCAGGGGTCTGGTGACCAGGCCAGCCCTCCACTGTCCATTATATTTCCTGGACCATCCTCCGCTCAACTTCCCAAAGGTCTGCCTCTGCCTGATCACACAGAGTGTGCTCAAACTTACTCAGGCCTCTCACAGTTGAAAACCACTGCTTTAAATCTCCTTATAATTTACTATGCCGTAAAGTTATTGTAAACTGCAAGTATTCTACTCATGCTACAAACGGAAAGCCAATGCCTTTACCATAAACAGAAAAACAACCCTGAGACACAAGGAAAACAGAAACAAAACAGGGATAACACAACTATGGCACTCAATTCTATTCGCATGCTGTCACCTGCATAAAGAGCCTCAGATTTGAGTCATCTTCGTTGTAAAAGGAGAGACCAAGTAAGAGGGTGTTGAAGTCAGATTAGCCCAAAAGTGAATGGCAAAGAGTACCATGATGTCCATGCAGGGTTGCTGGGGTCTCCTTGATTACAGCCCAAGCAGAGACAGGGCAAGGAAGGAGATGTGAGCAGAGTTTGGGGACTCCAACTGGGGAGGTGACACATGCAGCCCAGGAAAGGCTCCTCAAAGTCAGGGTCGACCTCCCTTGCAGGCAGGTCCCTCATGGAGGCAGGGCCAGGCACCTTAGATTTGAGACCAGCTGTGCTGACCAGCTGTGTGACCCTGTGCTGGCTTCCTTCCACACAATGGGAGTGTCAATGGCTGCATCAGAGACTGTCTGAGAATAGGAGGAAGCAACCTGTTGAGCACCCGTGTATCGAGTGTCATCACCTCCCAAGGACGTCTTTCCTTCCAGAGCTGGCACCTTGGAAGGCCCTTGGCCACTACAGACAGTAATGATGATAACAGCAGTAAACCATCATTTACGGCTGCTGACACAGGGCCAGAGGGTAGAGCTCCTAAGTCCTTGATAAGAATGAGGGTCTGGGGACTCCTGGGGACAGGTGAGTGAGTCCTGTAGGATTCCTGGGTCCCCAGGGGCCAGGTCTGTCTTCAGTGGCATTGGGCATAGGCTGAGATGCTGGGGCAGCCACTGGAGCATCAGCAGTACAAACAGCCACTGAGGCAGTGGATCCATTAGAGGTGGCAGGTGTAGGATCACCTGTCCACCAAGTAGAGTCACCAGGCCTGCTTGACCACTGTCCCCACAGGCGATGCCCTGTCCCTTGCCTCACACTTTTATACGGCAGCAGTTGGCACCTGGGGCCTCACAGAGCATCACTCTAAGACCTCTGAGTCCTGGCCATTGAAAGGGCACTTGAGTCACCCAGGGCCATTGGAACAAGGAGGAAGAATCAGGCCCCATGGTGTTTTGGGACAGTGTTTAGCATAGGAAAGTGCTCAGAATGCATGCATGACACAGGGGAACTGTTGGTGTGGGAGCCAATATTTTATGACCTCCAGCCCTAATCTGAGCACTCTCACCTGTGCAATCTGAAAGAAACAGGAGACTTGCAGGAAAGATAGTGCCTGGATTTAACTTAAAGGAACTAAAATGCTGAATGTTCACACTCCTGATATCCTTTCAAATCAACTCTCTCAATGCTCCCATCTTCACCACTATCATATGGGGTAACTGAAGCAGTCAGAGATTTACTGACTCAATGCCACTCAGCTGATTGTGAGTTCACTGCCGATCACATCTGAACACATTGCTTGTTCTGAAGTTGACCCTGTGTGATCATGCTACTGCTGATTTTGTGCAGCTCTGGGATGAACTCCACCTGGCAGAGGATAAAGCAAATGCACAGTGACTCACATCTGCTGTCATTTTCCATCACTTCCCCACTCTCCTCCTCTGCCCCTCCAGTCTCCCACACAGGCTGACACCGTATGGTGGCCCTAATGGAGTCCACTGAGTATTTCACGTTCTCCTCTGGGACCCTTGAAGGTGGAGGTAGTTATGGGATTTGCTTTGACACAGGAGGTGTGAGTGGAAGTGAAGTGTGTCACTTCGAGGCAAAAGAGTTGGGAGCCACTGAGACTGGCGACCCTTTCCCTCATCTCTTAGAGCTGCTGACAGGTCCCAGATGGAGGCTGCTCCTTTATTCTGGTGGCAGATGCGGGGATGTGGAGCACAGGGCCCAGAAGCGCCATGGAGGACATGCAGCATGAGCAGGCAGAGAGCCTTCACTGTTGTAAATTTCCATTGTTTGGGGCTGTTTATTACCTACAGTGATACCTAGTCCATCCTAGCAGGCACGCACCATCTATTCCACGCTCTGTGAAGCAGACTAGCCTACCGTCGGAACGTGAACTGGTCGTCAGACACAGTTCCAGCTCTGCCTCTTATTAACTGCAACCTCAGGCACTTAACTTTCAGTCTCTGAGCCTCAGTTCCAACTCTCTAAAATGGGTTGGCTATATTGTCTCAGGTAGTGGAGAGAATGAAATGAAATAAAAATGTATGTAAAGCACTGAGTCCAGGGCCTGGTACACACAGTGAGTATTCAACATTAGCCATGTAGCTTCAGAATGCATATTGTCAATACCCAGACAACACAGCAAAGTATTACAAGAAGAGAACTGTAAACTTATTTGCGTATGTATTCTTTCAATCTTTATTTTTAAACAGACAGGATAAAACTATGGGCCAGGCACAGTGGATCACGCCTGCAATCCCAGCACTTTGGGAGGCCATGGTGGGCGGATCATGAGGTCAGGAGTTCAAGATCAGTCTGGCCAATATGGTGAAATCCTGTCTCTACTAAAAAATACAAAAGTTAGCCAGGAGTGGTGGTGTGCACCTGTAATGCCAGGTACTCAGGAAGCTGAGGCAGGAGAATCACTTGAACCCAGGGAGGCAAAAGTGGCAGTGAGCTGAGATCACAACACTGCACTTCAGCCTGAGCGACAAAGTGAGACTCTGTCTCAAAAAATAATAAACTATGTGTATTCTTTCATAGCCAGTGTTTTTCTCTTAAATAATTTATCGTTAAAATATTTTTAGCTCAAAAACAAAAGATCATTTTGGGATTATCATTTTAAATGACAAGATAATGCACAATTTAATGAGTAATTTAATTATTACTATTGGACTTTTTGTAGATTGCAAAGAGCATTCAAAACAAATGAAGTAGAATAAAAAAAATATTATGTGTTGTAAATATGACTTTGTTAAGTCTTTTATTCAGAAATATAGAACATATATACATAATATAGAATTTATTTATTATGAGTCATGTTAAAAAACAGTTTAGAAGCTGTCAATTTGTTTCCTTTTCAAATTTTGCAGAATAATTTTTTTTTTTTTGACAAGAGTCTTGCTCTGTGCCCAGGTTGGAGTGCAGTGGCACAATCTCAGCTCATTGCAACCTCCGCCTCCTGGGTTCAAGCAATTCTCCTGTCTCTGCATCCTGACTAGCTGGGACTACAGGCATGCACCACCATGCCTGGCTAATTTTTGTATTTTTAGTAGAGACAAGGTTTCACCATACTGTCAGGCTGGTCTTGAACTCCTAACCTCAGGTGATCCACCCACCTCTGCCTCCCAATGTGCTGGGATTACAGGCATGAGCCAGCACAACCAGCCTAAATTTTGCAGGATAATAAGTAACCTTTAGGCCAAGTGCAGTGGCTCACCCTTGTAGTCCCAGACTTTTGGAGGATGAGGCAGGAGGATTCCCTGAGATCACGAGTTCAATACCAGCTTGGCTAACATGGCAAAACCCTGTCTCTACTAAAAACACAAAAACTAGCCAGATGTGGTGGCACATGCTTATAGTTCCAGCTACTTGGGAGGCTGAGACAGGAGAATTGCTTGGACTCAGAAGGCAGAGGTTGCAGTGAGCCAAGATAACGCCATTGCACTCCACCCTGGGTAAGAGAGCAAGACACTGTCTCAAATAAATAAATAAATAACCTTTTTAAGTATCGTTGGGCACTTTGCTTGTTTTTCTTTAGGTCAACATGCCAGCAGTGACTCTTTCTGAGTTTCTAACACAAGATAGGAGTTTTTATCCAAATAAGTCAACTACTCTGCCCCATCCCTAAGACAATTGTATGGAAGAAAAAAGGAAAAAGCCAGTACTGTGACAGCCTATGCTTCCCCCAGCTTGGCCCCCTGTGAGATGTGGGGCAGCCAAGACCAGGAACTGCTCAAGGGCACCAGGCCGTGTCTGTCTGCACTCACTCACCTTCCTCAGGTCCTCGCATGGGGGATGGCACTGACTTTAAGGGCTGCTGCTGCATCTCCTTGGTGAGCTGGCCCTGGTCATGGGATGGGAACTGTGGGGTCAGGACAACAAAGGGCTTCACCACCTGCAGAATGGGAACAGAAGCTCATGAAGAGTGCCAAACTATTAGACAATTTTTTCAAAAATGTTTGTTGAATGAGTGGAAAAACAAGGTGACGCTTGAGTCTATAGTGGTCAAGAGCATGGGGGCCTCAGAAAAGGTCAGAACCAAGTTCAAATTCCTGTACTTTGGGTTTCTCCTTCATACCATGCAAAATTACTTTACCCCTCTTCACCTCAGTTTCCTTCTGTGTGAAATGGGAATAATAAATTTCATTCCTCATTCAGTTTCTGTCAAAGATTCATGAGATATACCTCTAAAACATCCAACTCATTTAAATGTATCATCATTTCTGTCATAATTTCACTATTATTGTATACACAGTTCTGTGCCTGAAACCTACAAAAAAAAAAAAAAAAACAATCTTACCTTAAAAAGTGCCAGTGATTTGTCATTTTTGTCTCATTAATCATAACCGTGTTTAATCACACAAGGTCTTGTAGATGGCAGGTGCTCAACAAACACTTGTGGAATCAATGCATGTGGGCTCCACAGCCACAATGTTTCAGTCCTATTCGGCCTCCACCACTTATTAGCTGAGTGATCTGGGCAAGATAATTCGCTTCTTTATGTCTCTGTTTCCTTTGCTATAAAATAAAGAGAACAGACTGGGCGAGGTGGCTCACGCCTATAATCCCAGCACTTTGAGAGGCCAAGGCAGATGGATCACAAAGTCAAGAGATCGAGACCATCCTGGTCAACATGATGAAAACCCGTCTCTACTGAAAAAAAATACAAAAATTAGCTGGGCATGGTGGCACACGCCTGTAGTCCCAGCTACTCAGTAGGCTGAGGCAGGAGAATTGCTTGAACCCAGGAGGTGGAGGTTGCGGTGAGCCGAGATCGCGCCATTGCACTCCAGCCTGGGTAACAAGAGTGAAACTCCATCTCAAAAAAATTAAAATAAAATACAGATAATAAGAATCCCTAGCTCCTTAGGTTGTTGCCAGGGGTGAATAATTTGGCATATGGTAGGGACTTTTTATCAACATTAGCTGTGATGATCTCCTTCCAAATCTTTCTTTTCAGAGCCACAGATGAGGCCATAGTGCCACCTGGTGACCCTAGAGTGTAAGTTAACATGATTACCAATATGCTCTCTCTCCACCACAGGTCCCAGATTGGCTAGTTACCACCTGGAGGTTTCTGCTGCATCTGCCTTCTCAGGGCTCACGTAAAGACTTTTGTATTTTCCTCCTCACATTCCTGCAGATGGGGTTCAGGTTGCCTGACACAGCTGGGTGATCCACAGAGCAGTGACTGCCTATGCCAGCCCTGTTAGGTAGCTGGAGAATGTTCTTTTGTCTCAAGCTCTGGGCAGATGCCAGGGATGGGGTGACTCATGCCCTCAAGTTTCTTGCTTTGGAGGGTCACGTTTTCTGTTGGCAAGGAAGGCAAAGGTCACAGGACGCCAGAGACCTACCATGGGCCCAAACAATAAAGACACTATGCTAAAAGCCCAAGGCTTGGGTGCTCCCCAGGACTTCTAGCCTCACGGCCTCTGCTGAGGAAGGATGAATACTATGTTCTCCCAGAGCTTTGGGAGCTTGAAGCAAGCAGCCACCCCAGCACGAAATCTCTTGGAAACCTCAAACTGTGTCTAAAACATTACTGTACATTTTGCATTCTATTTCCCATAGGTCAGCATGTTTTAGAAAAAAACCCTCTATTTCCTAAACATGCAAGAGAAATGGGTATTGTAGGACAATGTGGCTTTTAAAAAACATGTTGTTATTTAGGCCGGGATGGTGGCGCATGCCTGTAATTCCAGCACTTTGGGAGGGTGAGGTAGGCGGATCACCTGAGGTCGGGAGTTTGAGACCAGGCTGACCAACAAGGAGAAGCCCCATGTCTACTGAAAACACAGAATCGGCCAGGCGTGGCGGAGCACCCCTGCAATCCAGCTGCCTGGGAGGCTTAGGCGGGAGAGTCGCGTCAACCTGGGAGGCGGAGGTCGTGGGGAGCCAAGATTGCACCACTGCACTCCAACCTGGGAAACAAGAGCAAAACTCTGCCTAAAAGAAAAAACATACATATATAGTTATTTAAAAATCTTCCCCACCCCTTTTCTGAATGCCAAGAATGATAAATACTTGTTCAACAAATATTATTAAATGCCTACTATGGGCCCGGTGCAGTGGCTCACATTTGTAATCCCAACACTTTGGGAAGCCAAGGCGGGTGAATCACTTGAGGCAAGAGTTTGAGACCAGCCTGGCCAACATGGTGAAACTCCATCACTACTAAAAGTAAAAACTAGCCAAGCGTGGTAATGCATGCCTGTAATCCTCAGCTACTAGGGAGGCTGAGGCAGGAGCCACTGCACTCCAGCCTGGGTAACAGAGTCTCCATCTCTAAATGAAATTAATCAATTAAATCAGTTAAATAAATAAATAAATGCCTACTAAATGCCGGCCATGATTCATGGTCTTGGGCTATAACAGAGAACAAACTGACAGGGTTCCTCTCTCCTGTAACTTACATTCTTATACAATAATGATAAGGCTTAACATTAATTAAGCTGTTACTACATGGTAGTTATGGTGGAAAGTCATTCCCACACATTATTACACTTAAACCTGCTAGCAAGCTTACAAAGGACGTAGTTATTTTTCCCTGAAAAATTGAGTCTTGGACAGGCACGGTGGCTCACATAATCCCAGCACCTTGGGGGGCTGAGGCAGGTAGATCACCTGAGGTCAGGAGTTCAAGACCAGCCTGGCCAACATGGTGAAACCCCTCTCTCTACTAAAAACACAAAAAATTGAAGGGTGTAGTAACGGGTGTCTGTAATCCCAAGACTCCAGTGGTTGAGGCAAGAGAATCACTTGAATCCAGGAGGAGGAGGTTGCAGTGAGCCAAGATTGCACCATTGCACTCCAGCCTGGGTGACAAGAGCAAAACTCCATCTCACAACAAACAAACAACAAAAAAAAACTAAGTCGCAGAGTGATGAAGCACTTTGTCTAATGTGACACAGCTGGTAAGTATTGAGACCTCACAGCCAATCAAAGTTATCTCATTCTAAACATCATGCTATGTGTTCTCTAGCCCATGGAGAATAATTTTAACACAATTGATGACATTTCTACACAACAATATTCTTGTCTCAAGTCCAAGAGTGCCTCCTATACCACCTATAATACTGGCTTTCCGGTCAGTAAAGATGCCTTTCTAATGCATAATCAGGTGGCAAACGGAGATATGACCAAAGTCATCATGTGTGTACACCCATAACCCTGTACACACTCATCCTGTGTTTGATTAAATTCAAGTATTCTTTTTGATTACCGAGCAAAACTGAGCTTTAAAAGGGCTAAACGTTTTTTTGTTTGGTTTTGAGACTGAGTTTCTCTCTGTTGCCTAGGTTGGAGTGCAGTGGCATGATCTCGGCTCACTACAACCTCCACCTTTCAGATTCAAGCGCTCCCCATGCCTCAACCTTCCTAGTGGCTGGGATTACAGGCATGTACCTCCATGCCTGGCTAATTTTTGTATTTTTAGTAGCGATGGGGTTTTGTCATGTTGGCCAGGCTGGTCTCGAACTCCTGACCTCAGGTGATCCATCTTCCTCAGCCTCCCAAAGTGCTGGGATTACAGGCATGAGCCACTGTGCCTGGCCTAAAGGATTAATGTTTTTATATCCACACAACTTTCTGTATTGCTTTTGAAGCCTCTGGTTAAATGAATATTCTTTATATTTATTTATTTTTGAAACAGTCTTGCTCTGCTACCCAGGCTGGAGTGCAGTGGCACAATCTCGGTTCACTAAAACCTCCACCTCCTGGGTTCAAGCGATTCTCCTGCCTCAGCCTCCTGAGTAGCTGGGACTACACATGTCACCATGCCCAGCTAATTTTTTGTATTTTTGGTAGAGATGGTGTTTCACCATGTTAGCCAAAATGGTCTCAATCTCCTGACCTCATGATCCACCCACCGTGTTCTCCGAAACTGCTGGGGTTACAGGCATCAGCCACCGTGCCCTGTCTGAATATTCTTTTAAAAGTGAACTGTGATTTTCTTCTGATCAAGTGTTTTCAAACTTGATATCTTTGATGGGTTTCACCAGCATCAAAATCACAAATCAAGTATTTTTGGTTTAAAATTAACTTTGGGTCAGCTGGGTCCCTCGGGGAGTCTAAAGAATGTATCTCTGGTCTTGTAGGGATATTAAATGACTAGATTTATTTGGCAGGCTGTATGGGCGGGCATTGTCAAATGTGGTGATACTGCATGGGAGGGCATTGTCAGATGAGGTGACAGTGGAACTCATCTCAGTTATATTTATGGGTATATTGTTGATATACATGTTTCAAAAATTATATACATTTATACAATTTCAATATGTTATGATTTGTAATTTTGATTGTTATGCTAAATATTTGCTAAAGTCATATGTGTATACACGTTATTAATGGCTGGGCATGGTCACTCATGCCCATAATCCCAGCACTTTGGGAGACTGAGGCACATGGATTAACTGAGGTCAAGGAGCTCAAGACCCAACTGACCAATATGGTGAAACCACGTCTCTACTAAACATACAAAAATTAGCCAAGTATGCTGACACATGCCTGTAGTCCCAGCTACTTGGAAGGCTGAGGCAGGAGAATTGCTTGAATCAGGGAGATGGAGGTTGCAGTGAGTTGAGATCATTCCATTGCATTCCAGCCTGGGTGATGGAGCAAGACTCCATCTCAAAAAAAAAAAAAAAAAAAAAAAAGTTATTAATGCATTCTGAAGATTTTATGAAATTTATAAAAGTCTGGTGTTCCAGCCAGGTGAGGTGGCTTATGCCTGTAATCCCAGCACCTTGGGAAGCTGAGGCGGGCAGATCACGAGGTCAGGAGTTCGAGACCAGCCTGGCCAACATGGTGGAACCCTGCCTCTACTAAAAATATAAAAATTAGCCAGGCAAGGTGGCACATGCCTGTAATCTCAGCTACTCAGGAGGCTGAAGCAGGAGAATTGTTTGAACCCAGGAAGAGGAGGTTCTGGTGAGCCAAGATCACTCCACTGCACTCCAGCCTGGGCAATAGAGTGAGACTCCATCTCAAAAACAAACAAAAAATGGTCTGGTGGTCCTGATGTGATGCTGTCAGTCATGATTCCAGTTACTGTCTTAAAATGCTGCACATAAAATAAGAAATTAAATTTTCTTGTGAATTGGGAACTTGCATCAATTCTCATCATAACTACTGTTTCCATCATCCACAGTTACCATTTTGGATTCTAATCTAAAAGTATTTGTAATCAGCAATAGTCTAAATTTTTTTTTCTTTTTCTTTTCTTTTTTTTTTTTTTTTGAGACAGTCTCGCTCTATCACCTAGGCTGGACACCTACTCTACTGCAACCTCTGCCTCCTGGGTTCAAGCCATTCTTCTGCCTCTGCCTCCAAAGTAGCTGGCACTACAGGTGCCTGCCCCCATGCCCAGCTAACTGGTGGCAGTATAGACGGTGTTTCACCATGTTGGCCAGGCTGGTCTTGAGCTCCTGACCTCATGATCCACCAGCCTCAGCCTCCCAAAGTGCTGGGATTATAGCCATGAGCCACCGAGCCCTGCCCACAAATTTGCCTGTTATGGAAAAGACTCTAAGGAGCCCTCTTGAACACAGGTTTCTGATAACTCACATCAATGAAATACCCAGGCTTCATGACCATGTGACACAGGCACGTGAGAAACTTGCACTTATACCCCCTCAATACATTACAAATAAATATTTTTTTAAAAATCAATGGGCTGGGTGCAGTGTCTCACACCTGTAATCCCAACACTTTGGGAGGCCAAGGCAGGTGAACCTCTTGCGGTCAAGAGTTTGAGACCAGCCCGTGTCTACTAAAAATACAAAAATTAGCCAGGTGTGGTGCTTCATGTCTGTAACCCCAGCTACTCAGGAGGCTGAGGCAGGACAACAGCTTGAATCTGGGAGGTGGAGACTACAGTGAGCCAAAACTGTGCCACTGCTCTCCAGCCTGGGTGACAGAGTGAGCTGCAGTCTCAAAAATAAAAATAAAAATCAATGAACTGAAAACCAATTTCTAGAACTCTAAAAAGGAAACCTAAGCGTTTAAAAAACTGATAAGATCAAGCAAAACAAAAAATCCACTATGACAATGTTTTTATAACTTGTATTTAAAACATTTTTGATTACTTTTTTTTTTTTTTTTGAGAGAGAGTCTCACACTGTCGCCCAGGCTAGAGTGCAGTGGTGCAATCTTGGCTCCCCGCAACCTCCGCCTCCTGGGTTCCAGCAATTCTCCTGCCTCAGCCTCCTGAGTAGCTGGGACTGCGGGCATGCGCCACCACGCCCAGCTAACTTTTGTATTTTTAGTAGAGATGGGGTTTCACCATGTTGGTCAGGCTGGTAGCAAACTTCTGATTTCAGGTGACCCCAGCCCCTTCTTCCCCTCCCCGTTGCTCCTCCCTCCCCCTGCCTGTGACTCCCAAAGTACTGGGATTACAGGTGTGAGCCCCGCGTCCGGACATTTACTTGTTTTGTTTTCTAGATTTAAGAAACGTCTTTCTTAGAAGTCATCTATAATTTACAGTGATTTGGTAAACCACAATTTTATGAACAAAGGTGAGTGGAAGCATTTGTTTTTCCCCTCACTTCTTGATCCCTCCAAAGTTTGGAAACTATTCATAAATATCCTTTTTTTTTTTTTTTGAGACGGAATCTTGCTCTGTTGCCAGGCTGGCGTGCAGCAGTGGTGTGATCTCACCTCACTGCAACAGCTGCCTCCTGCGTTCAAGCGATTCTTCTGCCTCAGCCTCCTAAGTAGCTGGGATAATAGGCATGCGCCACCACACCCGGTTAATTTTTTGTGTTTTTGTAGAGACGGGGTTTCTCCATGTTCGTCAAGCTGGTCTCGAACTCCCGACCTCAAGTGATCCACCTGCCTCAGCCTCCCAAAGTGCTGGGATTACAGGCATTAGCCATCGCGCCAGACCAAGACAGGCTGATACTGCTCCCAACATCGCAGGGTGTGTACACTCCCATTGTGATATTGTTCTTAATTTCCAGAAGGGAAGAAGATAATATTACTCCCAAAATCACAGAAGGTGTACAGCTTTCTGTGATATTGTTCCTAATAACCAGGGGGGAAGAAGATAATATTACACCCAGTATCACAAGGGGTGTACAACTTCCTGTGCTACTGATCCTAATATCCAGGAGAAAACGATATTAATTCCAATATCTCAGGTGGTGTACACTCATTCTGTGATATGGTTCCTAACGTCCAGGTGAGAAGAGGATATTACTCCTAATATTGCAGGGGTGTTAACCCCACTCCTGTGATTGTTCCTAATATCCAGGGTGGGGTGGCGGAGAGGATATTACTCCCAATATCACAGATGTACACCCCCACTATGATAGTGTTTCTAATATCCAGAGGAGGAGAGGATATTACTTCCAATATCACAGAAGGTGTATGCCCCCCTGTGATATTTTTTTCTAATATCCCGGGAGAGGATTATATTGCTCCCAATATCACAGCAGGTGTACACGCTTGCTGTGGTGTTGTTTCTAATATTGGGGGGGAGGGAGAGGATGATTTTACTCCCAATAACATAAGAATTATATACCCATGCTGGGCTATTTTCCCTGATATCTGGGGGGTAGAGGATAACATTCCTCCCAGTATCGCTGGTGGTGTACACACCGTCTTTAGCATTGTTCCTAATAGCTAAAGGGCAGAGGGGGATATTTCTCTTCATATCACAGGGGTGTACACGACCTCTATGATACTGTTCCTAATATCCGTGGAGAGGGGGACAGAATAATATTACTCCCAATAAAGCAGCAGTGTCCACACCCCTGTGATATTGTTCTTAATATCCAGGGGTAAAGAGAATGATATTACTCCCAATACCCTAGAAGGTGTTCATCACCCCCCATCCATGTGATAGCCCTAATATCCAGGGATGTACATCACAAGGGATGTATCACCCCTTGTGATATTGTTTCTAATACTTAGGGGGGAGAGGATAATATTACTCACAATATTGCATTAAGTGTACACGCCCCTGTGATATTGCTGTGATATAGTTCCTAATATCTGGGGAAGAGAGGATGATTATACTCTCAATATCACAGGAAGTGTACACCACCACTTATATTGTTTCTAATATCCAAAAACGGAGACGCTATTACTCCAAATATCTCAGGAAGCACACAACTGCCCTGTGATTTTGTTCCTAATATCTAGGGGATGAGAGATGATATTACTCCCAATGTGGCTGGGGCTGTACATCCGCCCTGTGATATTATTCCTAGTACCCAGGGAAGGAGAGGATGGTATTACTTCCCATATTGCTGGGGGTGTACACCCCTTCTGTGACATTATTTCTAATATCCAGGGCAAAAGATGATATTACTCCCAATATAAAGGGGAATATACTCCTTCCCCATGATATTCTTTCTAATATCCATGGGGAGAGGGAGCTATTACTGACAAATATTGCAGGGAGTGTAAACCTCCCCTGTGATATTGTTCCTAATATCCAGGGAGAAAATATTACTCCTGATATTGCAGAGGGTGTACACCCCACCTGTGATATTGTTTCTAATAAACAGAGGTGGGGGAAGAAAATGATATTACTCCTAACATCGCCGGGGATGTATACCCTCACTCTGATATTGTTTCTAATATTTGGGGGGGGTGAATTACTGCCAATATCACATGGCATGTAGCCCCCCTCCCCATGATATTGTTCCTAATATTCAGTGGGGGAGAGAATAATACTCCTAATATCGCAGTGGGTGTGTGTACCCCTCCCTGTAGTTTATTTTTAATCTCCAGGGGTGATAGGATGATATTACTCCCAGTATCAGACAAGGTGTACACCCCCCCCATGATATTGTTCCTAATATTCAGGGGTAGATGATATTACTGTCAATATCGAAAGGCATGTACACCCCCTCCCGTGATATTGTTTCTAATATTCTAAGATAGAGAGGATCATATTACTCCCAATATTGCAGAGGCTGCTCACGTCCCCCTGTGATGTTGTTTCTAATATTCAGCAGTGGGAGAAAACGACATTACTCCTGATCAAGCAAAAGGTGTATATCGTTCCTAATCTGTTCTCGCAGAATGATATATCTTCCTAATATCCAGGGGAAAAGAAGATGATCTTGCTCCCAATATCACATGTGGTGTACATGGTCCCCCATGATATTGTTCCTAATATCTAGAAGGAAAGAGGATAGTATTACTCTTAATATTGCAGGGGGTGTACATTCCTTTAGTAATATTGTTACTAATATCGAAGGATAAGAGAATATTACTTTCAAGATCGAGAAGGGTGTACATCCCCCCTGTGATATTGTTCCTAATATCCAGGAGGAAGAGGATGACAGAACTTTCAATATCAAAGAAAGGTTTTGTGTGGGGAGTGTGCACATGTGTTTCTGGGAAAACAGTCAGCTCTCATTCTCAGCAGGCTCCACACTCAAAAAAGGTTAAAACTCTTGCTACAGAGCTGTGACAGCAGCTCGGTGAGGGGCCTGCCAAGGGTACTCTAGGAACTATCTGGGCACTCCTGAGCCTGCTGTCCCTAGGCAGGCTACGCTGCTTAGTATTTGCAGAGCTGAGGGGGTGGGGCATGTGGAGACTGTGAAATCACCTGAGATGACCCACAGTCCTCAGCTGAGAAGTGAGGGGTGTGTCTCCTACAGCATGCTCCATCCCTAGAGCCATGGGGCTGGGAGAAATAGCTCTTGCCGCAAGCGAAAAGCCTATTATTGACTCCCTCCCTGGCCATGTAGATAGTGAACCAAGGGCACTCATATCAAGTAAATGCTTTGGTCTCTGTGACCGAGGTGACCAGTAGGCGTTCTCAGGTGCAGGGAAGATCTTAACACCAAGATACGCACTTGGTCACCTGAGGAAAGAGAAAGGACTATCCGAGGGGATGGGGCTGAGCTGGGTGTGAAGTGGTCTTTGTGGGTCTTGGGGAGTGGGAGGGAGAGCAATATGAGCCAGGCCTCAGGGCAGAAAGATAACTAGGAGATGGCCTAGAAAAAGTGCTGGACCCATGAGGCTCAAGGATGACCAGAGAGGGAGGCCAGAGAGGAATAGGATGGGAAGTCCCAAGATCTGAAGATGGGCCCCAGCAGGCAGAAACCAGGTAAGGTGGGCAGTTACCTGCACCCTGGGGACCAGGTGCATCCTTAGCCCAGAGCAGGCACTAAGATTTGTAGCTCTGGGTGTGACCTGAGTTTGGAGGAGAAGCCCGAAGCCCCACCAGGACCGCCTGCCCCCTAGACTACTTCAGATGCTGAGTCCAAAAGCCAAGGGTAGGAAGCTAGACTGACACCGAGGGTAATCCCAACAAGTCCCTGGTTCCCCCTAGCTATGGGGCTGAAGGAGAATTACAGCCCAAACTCCCAGACTCTGGCTCTCAAACTAACACTGAGCCCTCAGTACTCACAGGGAGATACAATCAGCACACATTCCAGATGAGAAAATGAGCTCAGAGAGGTGCAAGAGACTTGTCCAATGCCCTAGATCAAGGCTCCAGGCCCAGAGTGTTCTTTTCTCACTGTGTCCAGAGGTCAGCAGCTGCTCTGACATACCCACCTGAGCTTGGTGACTTTCTCCAACTTTAGAAGACCGGGAGCATGGCCCGTGTCTACAGATGCACCTGGCATGAGGTATGCCTAGAGGGACAGAGGCAGATGAGTTTCACCTCCTCCACTAGATTGTCAGGGCCTTGAAGGAGACAAGATCTGCTTGAGAAAGCCCTTGAGACATCGCACAAAGCTGGCAGCAGACAGTGGACAACCTGGGGCGGTTTCCCTCTGGATGGATCCACAGTGCCTGGATGGGACCTGCCTCAGACAGAGCACAGTTCTGCAGGTCACTGAGGCATGGAGATGTCACAGCTACCAAGTGTAGGAATCTGGATTCAAAGCCAACAGCATGATTCTAAAGTCCCTGTGCTAGCCCCTGGATGACCCAACTCTCAAAGCCACCTTTGCAGGCTGATCAGATTCCCAGGCCAGCAGCACAGCCAGCCAGGAAATCTTGAGGAGCCTCGGAGCACCCCCAGGTATTCCAACCGAATCCTGACACCCTCGCCCCTCTCCACCCTTCTTCCTGCTTCAACCTCACCCCCTACACAGAGCCTGGGCCACTTAATTTGGCATCAAACAAATGCCTCAATGAATCAGAGTCTGACATTCTTTAAAAAAAAATTACTTTACAGATACACAGTTGCAAGTTAGAATGCTAAAGAACACAAACATATTACAATTTAATGTACATATAAATTCAATATATATGCAATCATTGTGACTATGACACAGTAGAATATCAAAATAATATTTTCAAAATGTATACAAGCTTAATGTTCTACTCATTCAAAATACAAATCATCGCTTTTGCCAGTGAAATGGGGAAAACGGTCGAAAGGAAGCTTCTCCAGAGTGCAGCTACCATTGAGTGAGATAGAACCAGAGCGATATCCGTGTCTCCAAGAGAGTTATCGGTTTTGTTTTAAAGGGACTGGTTGAACAGCGGGATTAACCCCAAAAAAAGGCAGCGAAAGCAGCCCAAAGGCATCCAGCTGAGGCAAGGCGGTGCACGGCCCCACCTGGAAAGTGTATCAGTCATGGAGGATGGCAGGGGGCATCATCTCCTCGGTTTTCTAAAGCACATACAGCAATTCACTCTTTGGCAGCACACAGACAAGGAAAACGCCGCCTTGCTGAGAACCATCCGGAGTCACAGACACGGGCAACAGCCCAGGCCAATGGGTGCCTTGTTAGCGCAGACCAGGGTGGAGATTTGGACTCATACCAAGAAACCTTGCAAAAAGGAACTGCCCGTCCCACAGAGGGAAGGGTTGAAAGTGGGGAGGGGGACACGACCAGACATGCCCTCCCCATCAAGATCCAGCAACCGGAGTCCCTCTACCGGGAGACTTTAGCAATGAAGACATCCTCCACCTGGGAACAGAGGGCTCAGCAGAGGGAAAGAGCCCGCCATTGGGAAGGCGGGGCTAACCCCACCAGAACGGAAACAAGGCAAAGAATAAACAGCCCCCTGGCTGAGACCGAGGCAGCCCACAGCGCCTCCACAGGCAGACAACGGGCAGACTGTCTCAAGTGGCACACTCACACAGGCGTTTAAAAAAAGAAAAAAAGCCTCATACGGGAGAAATAAGCCCAACTATAACAGAAAGGACATCAACTCACAGAAGATGGGAAGAAACCAGTGCAAAACGGACGAAAACATCAAAGTCCAGAACACCTCTCCTCCCCAGAGAGATCACAACAACTCACCAGCATGGCAACAAAACAGGTCAGAAAACAATTCTGACGAACTAACAGAAGCAGGCTTCAGAAGATGGGTAATAACAAACTTCTCTGAGCTAAAAGAACATGTTTTAACCCAATGCAAAGAAACTAAGAACCCTGAAAAAAAGATTAGATGAAATGCTAACTAGAATAACCAGCCTACTTGTCTGACATCTTAGCATAGTTGCAGCATTCGCGGTTGCTCTCTGAGCTCCGCAATGCCGCCCAAGGACAAGAAGAAGAAAGACACTGAAAGACACAAGAAAGACAAAGACCCAGTGAACAAATCTGGAGGCAAGGCCAAAAAGAGAAGTGGTCCAAAGGCAAAGTTCAGGACAAGCTCAATAACTTAATCTTGTTTGACAAAGCTACCTATGACCAACTCTGTAAGGAAGTTCTCAGCTATAAACTTACAACCCTAGCTGTGGTCTCTGAGAGACTGAAGATTCGAGGCTCCCTTGCCAGGGCAGCCATTCAGGAGCTCCTTAGCAAAGGACTTATCAAACTGGTTTCAAAGCACAGAGCTCAAGTAATTTACACCAGAAATACCAAGGGAGAAGATGCTCCAGCTGCTGGTGAAGACGCATGAAAGGTCTAACCAACTGTACATTTGGAAAAATAAAACTTTATTAAAAAAGAAAAAGAATAATCAGCCTAGAGAAGAACATAAACGACTGCACAGAGCTGAAAAACACAGCATGAGAACTTCGTGAAGCATACGCAAGTTTCAACAGCCAAATCGACCAAGCTGAAGAAAGGATATCAGAGATCGAAGATTAACTCAATGAAATCAAAAGAGAAGGCAAGAAAAGAGAAAAAAGAGTGAAGAGAAATGAACAAAGCCTCCAGAAATAGGGGATTATGTGAAAAGACCTAATCTACGCTTGATCGGTGTACCTGAAGAGGACAGGGAAAATGAATCCAAGCTGGAAAACACTTCAAAATATTATCCAGGAAAACTTCCTCAACCTAGCAAGCCAGGCCACCATTCAAGTCCAGAAAATACAGAGAACACCACAAAGATAGTCCTCAAGAAGAGCAACCCCAAGGCACATAAGTGTCATATTTACCAGGGTTGAAATAAAAGAAAAAATGCTAAGGGCAGCCAGAGAGAAAGTTCGGGTCACCCACAAAGGAAAGCGGATCTCTCGGCAGAAACCCTACAAGCCAGAAGAGAGTGGGGGCCAATATTCAACATCCTTAAAGAAAAGAACTTTCAACCCACAATCTCATATCCAGCCAAACTAAGCTTCATAAGTGAAGGAGAAATAAAATCCTTTACAGACAAGCAATTACTGAGAGATTTCATTGCCACCAGATCTGCCCTACAAGAGCTCCTGAAGGAAGCACTAAACACAGAAAAAAACATCCAATACCAGCCACTGCAAAAACAAACCAAATGGTAAAGTCCAAAGATGCAATGAGGAAACTGCATCGACCAACAGGCAAAACAAACAACCAGTAACAAAATGGCAGGATCAAATTCACACATAACAATATTAACATTAAATGTAAATGGCCTAAATGCCCCCAAAAGACACAGACTGGCAAACCGGGTGAAAAGTCAAAACCCATTGGTGTGCTGTATTCAGGAGACTCATCTCACAAACAAAGACACACATAGACTCAAAATAAAAGGATGGAAGATCTACCAAGCAAATGGGGAGCAAAAAAAAAGGAGGGATTGCAATTTTAGCCTCTGATAAAATTGACTTTAAATCAACAAAGATCAGAAGAGACAAAGAAGGACACCACATAATGGTGAAAGGATCAATAAAACAAGAAGAGCTAACTATCCTAAATATACATGCACCCAATACAGGAGCTCCCAGATACATAAAGCAAGTTCTTAATGACCTACAAAGAGACTTAGACTCCCACACAATAATAGTGGGAGACTTTAACACTCCACTGTCAACATTAGACAGATCAACGAGACAGAAAATCAACAAGGATATACAGGACTTGAATGCAGAATTGAAACAAGCAGACCTAACAAACATCTGCAGAACTCTCCACCCCACAGCCACAGACTACATTCTTCTCAGCACCACATTGCACTTACTCTAAAACTGACGACATAATGGGAAGTAAATCACTCCTGAGCAAATGCAAAAAAACAGAAATCATAACAGTCTCTCAGACCACAAGGCAATCAAATTAGATCTCAGGATTAAGAAACGAACTCAAAACCACACAACTTCATGGAAACTGAACAACTGGCTCCTGAATGTTGACTGGATAAACAATGAAATGAAGGCAGAAATAAAGATGTTCTTTGAAACGAATGAGAATGAGGACACAACATACCAGAATCTCTGGGACACATTTAAAGCAGCGTCTAGAGGGAAATTTATAGCAATACATGCCCACATGAGAAAGAAGGAAAGATCTAACATTGACACCCTATTGTCAAAATTGAAAGAGCTAGAGGAGCAGGATCAAAAAAATTGTAAAGCTAGCTGAAGACAAGAAATAACTAAGATCAGAACAGAAATGAAGGAAACAGAGACACACACACACACAAAAAAACCTTCAAAAAAAATCAATAAATCCAGGAGCTGGTTTTTCAAATAGATCAACAAAATAGACCACTAACCAGATTAATAAAAAAGAAAAAAGAGAAGAATCAAATAGATGCAATAAAAAATGATAAAGGGGATATCACCACAGATCCCACAGGAATACAAACTACCATCAGAGATTACTAGAAACAACTCTATGCACATAAACCAGTAAACCTGGAAGAAATGGATAAATTCATGGACACTTGCACCCTACCAAAACTAAATCAGGAAGAAGTTGAAACCACGAATAGACCAATAACAAGGGCTGAAGTTGAGGCAGCAATTAACAGCCTACCAACCCAAAAAAAGTCCAGGTCCAAACAGGTTTACAGCCGAATGCTACCAGACGTACAAAGAGGAGCTGGTACCAATCATTCTGAAACTATTCCACACAATGCAAAAAGGGGGAATCCTCCCCAACTCATTTTATGAGACCAAAATCATCCTGATACCAAAACCTGGCAGAGACTCAACAAGAAAAGAAAACTTCAAGCCAATCTCCATAATGAACACAGATGCAAAAATCTTCAATAAAATACTGGCAAACCAATTGCAACAGCACATCAAAAAGCTTATCCATCATGATCAAGTAGGCTTCATCCCAGGGATGCAAGGCTGGTTCAACATATCCAAGTCCATAAACATAATCCACCACATAAATAGAACCAAAGACAAAAACCACATGATTATCTCAATAGATGCAGAGAAGACCTTTGACAAAATTCAACAGTCCTTTATACTAAAAACTCTCAGAAAACTAGGTATCGACGGAACCTATCACAAAATAATAAAAGCTATTTATGACAAACCCACTGCCAATATCATACTGAATGGGCAAAAACTGGAAGCATTCCCTTTGAAATCTGGCACTAGACAAGGATGCCCTCTCTCTCCACTCCTCTTCAATATAGTAAGTCTCAGCCAGAGCAATCAGACAAGAATAATAAATAAAGGGTATTCAATTAGGAAAGGAGGAAGTCAAATTCTCTCTATTTGCAGACGATATGACTGTATATTTAGAAGACCCCATCGCCTCATCCCAAACTCTCCTTAAGCTGATAAGCAACTTCAGCAAAGTCTTAGGATACAAAATCAATGTGCAGAAATCACAAGCACTCCTATACACCAATAACAGAGAGCCAAATCAAGAGCCAACTCCCATTCACAACTGCTATAAAGAGAATCAAATACCTAGGAATACAACTAACAAAGGAGGTAAAAGACCTCTTCAAGGAGAACTACAAACCACTGCTCAAGGAAATAAGAGAAGACACAAACAGATGGAAAAACATTCCATGCTCATGGTTAGGAAGAATCAATACTGTGAAAATGGCCATATTGTCCAAAGTAATTTATAGATTTAATGCTATCCCCATCAAACTATCAATGACCTTCTTCACAGAACTGGAAAAAAAAACACTTGAAAATTCATATGGAACCAAAAAAGAACCGGCATAGCCAAGACAATCCTAAGCAAAAAGAACAAAGCTGGTGGCATCACACTGCTGGACTTCAAGCTATACTACAATGCAACAGTAATCAAAACAGTATGGTACTGGTATCAAAACAGACATAGAGCAATGGAACAGAACAGAGGCCTCCTGAGCAACACCACACTTCTACAACCATCTGACCTTTGACAAACCTGAGAAAAACAAGCAATGGGGAAAGGATCCCCTGTTTAATAAATGGTTTTGGGAAAATTGGCTAGCAATGTGCAGAAAATAGAAACTGGACCCCTTCCTGACACCTTACACTAAAAGTAACTCCAGGTGGATTAAGGACTTAAACATAAGACCTAACACCATAAAAACCCTAGAAGAAAACCTGGGCAAAACCATTCAAGACATAGGCATAGGCAAGGACTTCATGACTAAAACACCAAAAGCAATGGCAACAAAAGCCGAAACAGACAAATGGGATCTAATTAAACTTCAGAGCTTCTGTACAGCAAAAGAAACAATCATTAGAGTGAACCGGCAACCAACAGAATGTGAAAAAATTTTTGCAATCTACCCATCTGATAAAGGGCTAATATCCAGAATCTACAAAGAACTGAAACAGATTTATAAGAAAAAAACAAACCCATCCAAAAGTGGGCGAAGGATATGAACAGACACTTTTCAAAAGAAGACATATATGAGGCCAACAAACATACGGAAAAATGCTCTTCATCACTGGTCATTAGAGAAATGCAAATCAAAACCACATTGAGATACCACCTCACACCAGTTAGAATGGCTTCTAGCTTTACAAAGATGAGATTATAATGCAGTAATACAAGCTAAAGCATTTCCCCCTGCAGAGCACGGTGTAACTTTCATCAGTCACATTGAGAGTCCAGAGATGAAGGAAAAGGTCGTGGATTTTGCTGAGAACTTACCAAAGTTGAACTCCCTCACTTTCTGCTGCCCAGCACTGGTCGGTTCCAGGACTGGTGGCTGTGGTAGCTCATTGGTCTTTGGTCTCTTAGAAGATGGAGAATTGGCCAGGCATGGTGGCTCATGCCTGTAAACCTAGCACTTTGGGAGGCCGAGGTGGGCGGATCATGGGGTCAAGAGATCAAGACCATCCTGGCCAACATGGTGGAACCCCATCTCTACTAAAAATACAAAAATTATTTGGGCATGGTGGCACACACCTGTGGTCCCAGCTACTCAGGAGGCTGAGGTGGAAGAATCACTTGAACCCAGGAGGTGGAGGTTGCAGTGAGCCGAGACTGCACCACTGCACTCCAGCCTGGTGACAGAGCAAGACTCCATCTCAATTAAAAAAAAAAAAAAAAAAAAAAAGAAGGTAGAGAATCATCATCTTGAAAAAGAAAATGGTCATTACTGAAGGAACCATCTGACAGTTACAGTCACTTCCTGGTCAATTCCCGACATTCAAAATGTGAGCAGGGCTTTAAAGCTATTTTGAGTATTAATAATTCTTTCTGTATTGAGGTCTTCAGCTTAATTTTTTCTAGTTATATTTGAAATTATATTATTTCGGGATGTGCTCAAGTGAATATGGCTTTTTCCTCTGTATTGCTTCATTAATTTTTAGTTTGCTTCATTTGAATCATCATTATAAATCTCTCCTTCTCAAATAACTTTGAAATTGCTACCAATAACTATAATCTATTTTAAGCTTTTGAGAAAAAAAAATGTGAATGAAGACAGCCACCTAAAGTTATACAAATATATAAGAAAGGGGATAAAATAAAGTTTAGATTGGAAAAAACATTTAAGTTTATACAAAATTCAAGCATACAAAAACAAGGGAAGCTGGATAACTGTATGTTCAAATTCTTTTAACAAGTGCAAAATGTATAGGCTTAAAGAAATATGCTCATGCATGGCTAAGGCAAAAAGAAGAAAAATTTAAAAAAAAGAAAAAGAAATAGGGCTGACTGGGCACGGTGGCTCACACCTGTAATTCCAACACTTTGGGAGGCTAAGGCAGGTGTATCAGTTGAGGTCAGGAATTTGAGACCAGCCTGGCCAACATGGTGAAATCCCATTTCTACTAAGACTACAGAATTTAGCCAAGCATAGTAGTGCCTATAATCCCAGCTACTTGGGAAGCTGAGAAAGTAGAATCACTTGAACTAGAAAGGCTGAAACTGCAGTAAGCCAAGATTGCACCCCTGCACTCCAGCCTGGGTAACAGAGCAAGATCCTTTCTCAAAAAAAAAAAAAAAAAAAAAAAAAAAAAAAAAAAAAAAAAAAAAAAAAAAAAAAAAA
>PVKP010010755.1:0-19082 GCA_004027715.1 Plecturocebus donacophilus | reverse complement strand
ACACACACTACTCAGGACAGCTGTTGTGAGAGTTGAATGCTCATTTCCTTGTGGACACACCAGCAACTCACTCTGCTATGATCCTCCAAGTCACCTCATGTTAGAATTAGACACATCTGGGTCAAATCAGCTTCCACTGTCATCTTCTAGTCCCCTAAAGTGTCAGGTAATATGTTATTAAGATTGCTGCTAACACGTCATCTATCGAATACTGAAAATATCATTTTAAGAAATCCGGCAGGGCATGGTGGCTCACACCTGTAATCCCAGCACTTTTGGGAGGCTGATGGGGGCAGGTCAAGAGGTTAGGAGTTCGAGACCATCCTCCCAACATGGCAAAACCCTGTCTCTACTAAAAATACAAAAATTAGCTGGGCGTGGTGGCACGCACCTGTAATCCCAGCTACTCATGATGCCAAGGCAGAAGAACTGCTTGAACCCAGGAGGTAGAGGTTGCAGTGAGTCAAAGTCATGCTATTGCACTCCGGCCTTGGCAACAAGAGTGAAACTCCATCTTAGAAAAAAAAAAAGAATACTCAAGTACAATAACCTGTCTTTTTAGATGGATATAATTGTGATTCTTATTTTACAGCTAAAGAAATGGACTCAGAGAATATTATTTGATTGGACCCTGTTGCATCTCTGGACAGTGACTCCTGACTCCACTAGCCTATAAAGGTAAGAAATATAAATTTGGTCTAATATGCAAAGTTGCTGGGGCAGCACTGGGTCAATTCTACATACAGTACTTCTATGTTCATGAAGGGAAACCTTAAGGGAAGGTGAAAATGCTTCTAGAAGGCGACTGGACACCAGCACCCTTGCTTGTTGCCTTTGGGCTCTTCCTCAAAGGCCAACAGTGACCTGAAATTACTGACAGACTGACTGACAATCAACTGTAGAAAATGATACCAAGGTCACCAGCATCAGACAAATTCACTTGAGGACCTATGTATGTTCTTTGAAAGACAAAACTGCTTTTGTAAAGGATACTGTATTTCAGAAAATCATAATCATATTAACAACTAATAACACTATAAAATGCTGATGTGTTGAATGCTACTTTAGAAAAACATGTTCAGACTGGGCGCGGTGGCTCATGCCTGTAATCCCAGCACTTTGAGGGGCCGAGGTGGGTGGATCACCTGAAGTCAGGAGTTCTAGACCAGCCTGACCAACAGAGGAAACTCTGTCTCTACTAAAAACACAAAATTAGCCAGGTGTCATTGCAGGCTCCTGTAATCCTAGCTACTTGGGAGGCTGAGGCAGGAGAATCGCTTGAACCCAGGAGGCAGAGGTTGCAGTGAGTGGAGATAGATCATACCATTGCACTCCAGCCTGGGTAACAAGAGCAAGACTTCATCTCAAAAAAAATAAATAAATAAATTCAAATCTAGGAAAAAATTTCTGATAGAAAATTACGCATCAATTATCTAGTTAGCTAGCTAACTAGAGACATGGTCTCATTCCATTGCTTAGGATGGAGAGCAGTAAGATGATCATAGCTCACTGCAGCCTTGAGCTCCTGGCTTCAAGTGAATCTCCTGCCTCCACCTCCTAAGGAGCTGGGGCCACAGGTGAACGCAGTTACACCTGACTTTTGTGTGTGTGTGTGTGTGTGTGCGCGTGTGTGTGTGTGCTATAGACAGGGTTTGACTACATTATCCAGGCTGATCTCAAACTGTGGAGTCTCTCTCCGTCACCCAGGAGTGGTGTCTTCCCAGTTCAAGCAATTCTCATGTCTCAGCCTCTAGAGTAGCTGGGACTACAGGCATGCACTACCACACCCGACTAATTTTTTTTTTAATGAGAAAAAACATATTTGCAATTCTAGACAAAATATTAACATCATTAATCATAAATGAACTCTTCAGATATGAGTACAAAGAGACTAACATTACAAGGGAAGTGAAAATAAAAGGAACAGAGGAAAATGGAATAGCACAAATGAGTTATAGGCTATATGATGATACAATTAACAAAATAGCTGAGAAAGTAATGTCATTATAAATTACATTATCGATCCTTACAAATATTGATTAACTGATGTTTGTACAACTTTAGGAAATGAAGAATTTGCACTGTGGAAACTTACTCTAGTCACGGGAAGTTTACTCAAAAATGTAGATTTTTGCATAAACTTGGCCCCAGCAATTCCAAACCATAGGAATCACTCCAACAAAGTAGTTAGATACACACCCACACACGTACACATACGTTTACTACATCGAAAATGTGTAAGTAACATATCATCCCCAAAACACCACTTATGCATCAACTAGTTTATAAAATAATAGACTGGGGGGTAGAAACAGATAAAAAGCATTTAAGTAAAAATACTGTATTTCACACAATTACTATGTCCTGTGAATTTAATGAATCAGTTTCATATTTACCCTGTGATTAGTGAAAATTATGCACTTCATACTTACGAAAGCAGTGAGATGAAGCCTTTTTAATTCCACTATCCTGCTTTCTTTGTTCATTAATGTCTGTCATTCCAGCTCCTGAGAGATGGTCCAACAGCAACCATGAAAATAATCATCATGCCTACTTAAAATTCACTTCCATGACAACTCTATAGGTTATTTCCCAAAGATGAGTTTTCTCAATTTTTTAGATCTGCAAAGGAGTGTCCACTGAAACAAACATGAAGACTGTCTCCAAACATCCTAAGAAGTATTTTTGATTTTGGTGAAGATGATGGTACAAATAGTGGCACAGGTCCCCTTTTTCAGTCATCACAATCATATTGCTGAAGGAATGAAGAATGCTTCAGTGAAAGCACTGCAACAGGTCACTGACTGATGGTAGGTACCATTCTTGAGATTAAAAAAAGATGATAAAATATTCCTTCTTGGAACTACAATCTCCTGTGTTTGCAGTTAACTTGTAAATTAAGGGACTCCATAAGAAAGGGATGTTCCTGAATACTCGCAGGTTAGCTGCAAATAAGTCTCTCATTCATCCTGATTACCTCAAATTCCATCTTCTGCTTCTTTCCTTTGGTAATCCAATACTCTGTTTCATGGTAGTAGATGCATTACTATCTAAATCACATGCTCTTTGTGAGATCAGTCAAAAACTGTTCATAACGGCTGTTGGGAATAAGAAGTTGAATACTACAACCCACTGTTCCTAGGATGTTGAATGTCATGGATTAAGATAGGCACAAAGTGGTTGTCTCTTTAAAATTTCCTGTTGTTTAAATGTTCATTTTGAAATATCTTTTGAAAATTTCAGGTACAAAAAGTAGAAATAGTCGTTCTAGTCTCCTTTCTCCAGAGGAATGTTAAAACTTTGTCATGTCCTTCCAAACAATTTTCATATGAATCATATTATTTTCTAGATTTTTGTCATGTAGCAATATATAAATATGCACATATACAATCTTTTGATTTTTAACTCATATGTTACAATTTCAAAGTGTATTTAAATAATCACCATTATCACAACACTTAAGTATTAAAGGTCAGAATGACAAGCCCCAAGTATAATTCATACTTTTATAATTAACCACTAATATTTCAGTTAGAAAAACTAGAAACATATGCACAGACCTCTGTAAACAACTAGTTGTTCACTGAAACATGACATAAAATACCAATTTAGCACTACAAAACATATTCCATATAGAAATTTTTTAGTGTTAGAATTACATTCATATTAAAGAAGCTACAATAACTCCACTCTTTCATTATTGACAGGTATCTCAGATATTTATGATTTTATAGCTAACCTATAACATATTTAATAAATTTTTGAGAATTGGAATAGGTAAAATCCCAGTAGCCAGCTATAACACTTAATAACTTTTACAAAGTATCAATTTGATTATCATTGCCAAACTGCTGCTTAAAAAGACACAAAATATATACTTTTGATATCTCCAGTATTCTATCCAATACTGGATAGAATCCTTATAAACATTTTCCTAATTTATATTGTAAACTTGAAATCTATCTCTGATTATATCTGATAGTTTTTAAAAGCTATCACAAAAATAAAAAATATTCATAACCAGTTTTTCCAAACTCATATAGATAAATATGGAAAGAGATTAGAAAATGGTTATAGACCTGCTTACTATTTAATGGAAAATCAGCATACATTTAGATGTAACATAAGTGGAATGCTAGAAATATCTGCAAGCTTATAAATGAAACAATTGTTCCACAATTTGTTTTTTGAAACGGATTTTAGAGACCAGGTTTCACCGTGTCGGCCAGGCTGGTCTCAAACTCCTGACCTCATATGATCTGCCGACCGCGGCATCCCAAAGTGCTGGGATTACAGGCGTGAGCCACCGAGCTGGGCCGAACATTTTCTTATGTTATTAAACAGCCTAACCCAGGCGCGTGAGGTGGCTCATGCCTGTAATCCCAACAACTCTGAAGGCCAAGGTGAGACGATTGCTTGAATCCAGGAGTTCAAGACCAGCCTAGGCAAAATAGCGAGACACCCATTTCTACAAAAAATACAAAAATTAGGCCAGGCGTGCACCACTCCCGGCTGTTTTGTATGTTTCATAGAGATGGAGTTTCATCATATTGCTTAGGCGGATCTCGAACTTCTAAGCCCAAGCCATCCTCCTGCCTCGGCCTCCCAAAGTGCTGAGATTACAGGGCCCAACCAGGCTCATGTTTTCTTTAAACAGACCCCCGCTGTTCCACACTAGGATAGTTTTCTTTTTTTAGACAGGGTTTACCTCAGTTTCGCAGGCTGGAGTGCAGTGGGGGGCTCATAGCTCATTGCAGCCTTGACCCTTCGGGTTCAAGTAGCTGGCAGGCTGAGGTGGGACTGCAGAGATGGGGTTGCGCCATATTGTCCAGGCTACTCTAGAACTCCTGGACTGAAGGGCTCCTCCGCCTCCGCGGAACACAGCTTTCTACCTTTGGCCGACATAAACTCTGTGCTGGGGCGGAGTCTGTCAATTACCCTTCTTCAGCCACCAACACACAGGATCTGGCGGGGAGACGACGGTTGCAAGGCTCCACTCTGAGGAGAGCGCAGCTCAGCTCCAGGCACCGTATCTTCCCTGACGCCGCCGACGCCAACGGCCCGCGTCTGTGACGTCACCGGCCCGCGTCTGTGACGTCACCAATGCCGAGGGGCCGCAATAAGACGTCACGAAGCCGAGGGCGCGCTCCTGTGACGTCGCTGAAGGCCCACCCCTCACGCGGAGACAATGGGACTCTCCCTGTTACACACTTGGATAGTTTTTTTATTTTTTTAGGCAGGATTTCCCTCAGTCTCACAGGCTAGAGTGCTGTGCAGGGATCATAGCCCATTGCCGCCTTGAAATTTGGGGTTCAAGTAGCTGGGAGGTCTTGAACTGCTGGGTCTTCCAGGAGCGCGCTTGAGCAGGCGGTCACCGGACGGAGGCGACCGGACCCATGGACGCGGTCGCTGAGCGGGCCTTTCAGTGGCCGCAGGCTCCGGCCAGGCCGCCCCCACCCATAGCTACGAGAAGGAGCGTTACCACTGCCTGGACTACTACTACTGCGCGACTTCTGGCCTGCGGGTGAGGCAGGAAAATCGCTTGAACCTGGGAGGCCGAGGTTGCAAAATCACGCCCCTGCGCTCCAGCCTGGGCGACAGAGCAAGACTCCGTCTCAAAACAAAAAGATTTCTACCTAAATATCATAGACTACTCTGAAGGTGAGTATTTACGTATTATAATGTATATTGAACAGTGTGTCTACCTCAAATAATCAGAAGGGTCAGCATCTACTTTAAAGGGAGTTTATTCATGCACAGGGTTTACCGGGAAGCACAAATTCCCAAGAGTGGAAGTCAGTGTTCCAATGCTAGAAGTTTGGGATCACTTACATAGGCGAAGTTTAGGGAAGCTTAACCAAATTTCAGCATCTTTTTTGTTTATGGCGTAATACATAGTTAAAACAATCTTAGTCCAGGCGGTCTTTCATTCTCACGCAGGCTGGAATGCAGGGGCACAATCACAGATCACTACAGCCTCAACCTCCCAGGCTCAAGCGATCCTCCCACCTCACCATCCCTAGTAGCTGGGACTACAGGCATGCACCAACATAGGCGACTAATTTTTTAACTTTTTGTAGAGACAGGATTTCGCCACTTTGCCCAAGCTGGTCTCAAACTCCTGGGCTTAAGCAGTCCCCTCACCTTAGCCTCCCAAAGTCCTGGGATTACAGGCATGAGCTACTGCGCCCAGAAAAGCTGGTCTTTTTCCAGGAAAGGTGTATTTAACCTTTCACACTGAAGATGTAAGTCATGGGGTCTTTTGTGACGTCTGGTGTGAGTTAGGTACAGAACAACAAAAGAGGCAGTTAATCTATAACAAAGATGAGTGATTGGAAGGAGAGGAGGTCTAGTCTCTGCCGTCTCATAGTCACTGACACAATGAAAATAATAAGGAAAGAATGAATTATGATTTAAGAACCAGAAGTTACAAACATGCTATGTGATTTGGTCAGGGTGTAACTTCCCCCTTGGCATGATAAATTTATGGAAGGTCCTGAAACTTTTTTTTAATAGTTGCTAGGTTCTCTGCAGTATTGATCCCACCACAATTTTTCGAGGTAGATGCTGTTATCCACTTTTTTTTTTTTTTTTTTTTTTTGAGACAGTCTTGCTCTGCTGTCCAAGCTGGAGTGCAATGGCACTATCTTGGTTCACTGCAACCTCTGCCTCCTGGATTCAAGCAATTCTGCTGCCTCAGCCTCCTAAGTAGTTGGGATCACAGGTGCCTGCCACCATGCCTGGCTAATTTTGTATTTTTAGTAGAGACAGGGTTTCCCCATGTGGGCCAGGTTGGTCTGGAACTCCCCACCTCAGGTGATCCACTTGCCTCGGCCTCCCAAAGTGCTGGGATTACAGGCGTGAGAGCCATCGCATCCGGCCTTTTTTTTTTTTTTTTTAATTTATTTTGTAGAAGTGGGGTCTCTGTTGCCCAGGCTGGTCTCAAACTCCTGGGCTCCCAAAGTGCTGGGATTACAGGTATAAGCCACCAGGCCTGGCTGCTTTTTGTAGTTTTAAAATCACCTTTCTCTAATGACTAATGAGTTTGAGCATTTTTTAAAATGTGTTTGTTGACCACTTAGATGTTCTCTTTTGTGAAATGCCATTCAAGTCTTTTCCTTGCTTTAAAAAATAGGCTAAGCCTGGGCAACATAGCAACCTCATCTCTACCAAGAATAAAAATTAGCCAGGCGTGGTGGTGCTGTTGTAGTGGAGCCAGCGTAGAAAGTCAACACCAAGACAAAAGAATGCCAAATTGCAGGGTCTTTATTGCCGGCGGCCATGGAGGACTCGCATTTTTCCAACTCGTGGCCCCAAAAGAAGGGTGTCAAGACCTTTTATACCGGTAAAACCTCCTTGGGGGTGAGAGTGAGGGGCAGGGGTGGGGGTGAGGGGCTTCAGACATTCCAAGGGCCAGTGGATTCTGTAAATCACCTCCTGGGTGGAGATGAGAATGAGGGGCTCTGGACATTCCGAGAGCCAAGGGATTTTTGACATTCCGATTGTTACTTAAGTGGTTCACAGAAGTCAAGATAAGCATTAGTTTACACATTGTCTGGGTAGGGTGGAAATTACAAACCTTAATTACTTATTACAAGTTGCAGGGGCCGAGATGGCGTGAGTCTGGGCTGCTTGCCTGTCACATTAGGGGTTACGGAGAGCAGTTTCAACAGAAAGCCGAGGTATGGTTGAGGTATGCAGTTTTATGGGGCTTTTACCATGTCCCATTCCTCCCTTGTTTTATTTACAGAAATTAAATTATTTTTTTAACAGGTTAGTATTGTTTGTTGGTTCTAAGGGCCCCTATTGAGACCTTAATATCATTAATTTTACAGAGTCTACCTTAGATTTTGTGAACGTGAGCAGTTGGTTTGGGAGGCAGGGGCCGAACATGAGTCTGAGTAGGAGTAGGGCCAGAGGTCCCACCAGACCCCTAAGGAGGGAAGTGAGCCAACAGGATCAGGAAAACATTTTTTGATACTAACTTTCCGAAGCCTTTTGAAGTTGTTTTCTGGTTTTGAGATTCTGTCTGACCAGGGAGAGGCTCTCTTGGATGAGGCCTGACTTATTAGCATAGAAGCAACATTGTTTATTAAGGGCAGCACATAACACCCCTTGTTTTAAGAATAGTAAATCTAGTCCTTGCCTGTTTTGGAGGACCATTTTAGTTAAAGACTTAACCTGATTAGTGAGTTGGGAAATGGAATTTTCCAAGTGGCTTAGATCACTATTTATGTGCTGAGAGAGAGTTTTGAAATTTTGGTCCCTAGTTATGAGCTGATATTCCAACTGCAGTGGAGCCAGCAATGCCTAATCCAACGAGTAGAGGGATGACGATAGGGACTCGCTTCCATCGGGCAGTAATATCTCATGGGGCCAGGAGGTTAAGTCCCCGTTGGCCATCATAAATGTCGACTCTGGGGAGGATGTGTTCGGGGGTGCAGAGCATGGGAGCAGAGCTGCTGAGCTGTATGTGGAAATGCAGTTGGTGAGGCCAAAAGTGCAGGCTAACCAAGAGGTATCTGGGGCCCCATAGTAAAGGTTTTTACCATTAAAGGTTACACTGTGGGAGACATTACAATAGTGCCCATAGGGAGAACCTGCAAGGGTGTAATCTGGGGAGTGGTAGCAGTGCCCACACCCTTCTGTGTCTCCCAGGGTTAAATGGAGTGTGGATTGGGAGCATGAAGAATTGGACAGGTTGGCAGGTAATTGGGAAGCCAACCAGGTGTAAAACGGTGGTTGAGGGTTTAGACAGAGACAACAGTCTTTTCCTAGTTCTGGGTTAGATTTGTTGAGGAGGTGGTGAGCCAAGGACAAGGTTAACAGGGTTGTGTCCTCTTAGAGCCGAGTTGGGGTTGTAGGGGAAGGTAGTTGAGGGGGTATTGATTGTCTGGATGAGGGGGCTTTGTATTTTTATGGAGGCCTCTTGTTGTATGACCTGGGCAGTGGGTCCTAGAGGGTGGTTGGGTGTGGGCGGGGTTATATGCTGGATGATAAAGATGTTTGCCATGTCCCATTTACACATATATACTCTGAGACCCCAGGTTCGCCCCATTGTTCATTTACCATCTGGGGTAGTTACAGTTATCTTGAGTGGGTTACAAGACCCGGTGTAGCATGGGGATGGGGGAGAGTCTCGGTTAAAAGAGATGAAGGAGTCTATGTTTTTGGTGTACCCTGATATAGTGGAGATAGTTTCACAATCCCAGTGGGGGGCAAAAGAATTTATTTAAGTTTCCACAGTTCCATCATTTTGTGGGGTGGATTCTGGGCACAGATATAACCACATGGTCTGGAGCTGTTGCTCTGCCCCTAAACTGCTGCACCCAGCTACACCTCCACTTGTTCTGAAATTTAGGTTGGGGCCCAGGAGGGCACAGAGGTCTAGGGAGAAGGTAATGGGGTTCTTTGGAATGTACTCCAGGGTTAAATTGACTATGGTGGATTATTTCCCAGTTAAGGAACTAACACATTCTCCAGTGGAGCCCTCGGTGAGGACCCATTGATAGTAGGTGGGTTCTAGGGGGGTTTGCTATAGGGATTTACAGCACGGATTAGGGTGGTGACCATGAAGAGCGCACAAGTCTCAGCTTTAGTGAATAGGGGGAGGAGTGTTTGACGCTCCATTGTCCTTCAGGTAGGGCAGTCTCAACATGGGTGTGATGAATCCAGGCCGTTAGTCCGTACACCTTGAGTGCGGTGGGTGTGGTCAGGATAACCGTGTAGGGTCCCTTCCAACGGTGGGTGAGGCCGGAGGTGGCTAATCTTTTAACAAGGACAGAGTCTCTGGGCTGGAAAGGGTGTGTCGGCTGGTCTGCGAGGTCTAATGGGGTGGGACAGGTGTCCTTAATGAGCTGGTGTATCTGGGATTGAACAGACTGGAACACCTGTAAGGACTTAAGGAGTGTGTAATTATGGACTTTAGCATGCACGGTATCCGTGGGTCTGGGGAATAAGGGAGGGAGCCTGCCGAACATGATTTCAGAAGGGGAGAAGCCTTTCTGATAGGGTGTGCATCGGACGCAGAGGAGGACAAAAGGAAACAGGCTGACCCAGTTTTTACCAGTTTCTAGGATAACTTTGTTAGGGTTTCTTTTAAGGTGCGGTTCATTTGTTTGACTTGCCTTGAACTCTGGGGACGATAGGTACAGTGTAATTTCCAGGATATACCCAGGGCCTTGGCTAGGCACTGAGAAATTTGTGCAGTAAAGGCAGGCCCATTGTCCAACCCCAGTGTTAGAGGGAGGCCGAACTGAGGAACAAGGTCCTATAATCATTTTTTTGTGACCACCAAAGCAGTCTCGGACCTAGTGGGGAAGGCCTCAACCCATCCAGAGAACGTATCTATAAACACCAGGAGGTATTTGTAGCCATTTGCTGGGGGTTTTATTTCAGTGAAATCTAATTCTCAGTGCTCCCCAGGGCTAGCCCCTCTGAGTCTTACTCGTACCTGGCTAGAACTGTTCCCTCCCAGATTTACTTGGGCAAGACCTGTTCCCTCCCAGATTTACTTGGGCACATACATCACACCTAGTATTAGTTTCTTGATAAGTTCATGTAAGTGGGGAATGTAGTATTTGGCTTTTAGCAGCTCAGTTAGTTTGGTCTGTCCTAATTGAGTGGCCTGGTGTGTGTCTTTAACTAGGGCCCGTCCTAGAGCCTCGGGGACCACAATCTTTGTGTCTGGTAGAATCCACCATCCTGTGGAATCTTGTGTGTCCCCTTGTTCTTTAGCAAAGTTTTCTTCATCAGGTGAGTACATAGGGGCAGGGGGCAGGGTTGGGGTCAGCAGAGTTTCAAGAAGAGTTAGAGGTTTTATTGGTCCCAAGGCTGCCTGTCTGGCTTGTAGGTCAGCCGCCCTATTTCCCCTCACCTCTGGTGGATCTCCCTTCTGATGTCCTTTGCAGTGTATTAATGCCACTGCCTTGGGCTTCCATATAGCCTCTAGTAGGGCTAGGATTTCTTCATCATTTTTGATAGTTTTTCCCTCTGAGTTAAGTAGTCCTCTTTCTTTATAAATGGCTCCATGTATATGAGCCGTAGCAAAGGCATACGGACTATCTGTGTAGATGTTAACAGTTTTTCTCTCCGCCCTGTCTAAGGCCTTTGTCAGAGCTGTGAGTTCTGCCTTTTGGGCTGAGTTTCCCTGTGGAAGAGCCTGGGCCCAGACAACCCACTCTAGGGTGACTATGGCTGCCCCAGCATACCTGACTCCATCAACCACGAAACTGCTGCCATCCTTATACAGTACCTCCTCTGGGTTCTGCAGGGGGACGTCGGTGAGATTCAGTCGAGCAGCGTGGAGGACGTTTATTGTCTGTTGGCAGTTGTGTATGGGCTCCTACAGCTCGCTATCTGGTAGCAGTGTGGTGGGGTTTAAAACTGTAGCCTTTAAAAACTATGCGGGGCTGGTCCAAAAGTAAGGCCTGATATTGAACTATGCGGGCATTTGACATCCATTTTCCTGGAGCTCCATGGAGAAGTGACTCCACCACGTGGGGTGTCACTAAATTTAACTCCTGCCCCAAGGTTAGTTTGTCCGCCTCCTTGACTAACAGTGCTATAGCTGCCACTGACCTCCGACAAGCTGGCCACCCAGAGGCTACAGGATTAATTCTTTTTGAAAGGTAGGCAACTGGCTGGGACCATGATCCCAATGTCTGGGTGAGCACCCCCTTAGTGACTCTCTGTTTTTCATGCACAAACAACCGGAAGCGTTTAGAGATGTCTGGCAAGGCCAAGGCTGGGGCTGTAGTCAGGGCAGTCTTGAGCTTGTTAAAAGCCCGTTGCTCTACCTCTGTCCAAGTCAAGGGCTGATTTCCTCCAGTGCAGGCATACAGGGGCTTGGCTATCTCGGTGAATCCCAAAATCCATAGCCTACAGTACCTTACCACCCCAAGTGTTGTACTGATCCAAGCATAGAAAGTCAACACCAAGACAAAAGTATGCCAAATTGCAGGGTCTTTATTGCCGGCAACCATGGAAGACTCGCGTCTCTCCAACCCATGGCCCGGAAAAGCAGGTGTTAAGACCTTTTATACCTGTACAACCACCTCAGGAGTGGGGGTGAGGGAGCAGGGATGGGACGAGGGGCTTCAGACATTTAGGGGATTCCATAAATCATCTCCCAGGCAGAGAGGAGGGTGCGGGTCTCCGGACATTCCAAGGGCTAGAGGACATTTTGTCACTTTGATTGTTACTTAAGTGGTTTACAGAAGTCAAGATAAGCATTAGTTTACACATTGTCTTGGAAGTGGATGGAAATTACAAACCTTAGTTACCTATTGCAAGGTGCAAGAGCCAAGATGGAATTAGCTTGGGCTGCTTATTCTGGTCACTACCGGTAAGCAAAGGCTAGCAATTCTGGCAGTTACTGATAAGCAAGGTATGCAGCTTTACATAGTTTTGCAGAGCAAACTAGCAGTTTTATTTACAGAAGCCAAGGCCAGCAGTTATTGTGAGGAGAATGGGGCAGCCATTATAACTAATTTTAAAACATAGCTTTGTCTTTTATAAAATGGTGTTATTCAGGCTGTAACTCTAGGCCAGCTATATCACACAAGGAATTCTCAAACTTGGCATTTCGTGGTGGGGGTGGGTATTTGCAGCACTGCTTGGACTTGGCTGGGTACCAGTGCCCAGTTGCCCTTCTCTATGGTATAGCCTAGGTAAGTAACTTTTGGTTGCCAGAGTTGGGACTTTTTAGCTGAGACCTGGTAACCCAAAGTCTGTAGGGTCTTTAATAATGACTGGGTGGTTTCTTTACAGGCCTCCTGGGTTTTTGTAGCTAATAGTAAGTCATCCATGTATTGGAGTAGGGTACACTCTGGGAACTCAGCTCGGAAGGTGGCAAGATCTTGGCTAAGTGCCTCATCAAACAGAGTAGGGGAGTTTTTAAACCCCTGAGGCAGTCTTGTCCAAGTGAGTTGCCCTGAGACCCCAGTATCAGGGTCAGTCCATTCAAAAGCAAATATGGGCTTGCTAACAGGGGCCAGTGGAATGCAAAAGAATGCATTCTTGAGATCCGAGACAGAGTAATGGTGGTATTCTGGGCCCAAGAGACTTAGGAGCATGTATGGATTTGGAACCGTAGGATGGACAGTTTCCACTCATTTGTTTACCTCTCTTAAGTCCTGTACAGGTCAATAGTCCTTTGTGCCTGGTTTTAAGGCAGGGAGCAAGGGGGCATTCCAGGGGGGACTTACAGGTAGCAAGGATCCCTCCTTTTAGGAGTCTGGTTATATGTGGAGCAATTTCCCCCCTGGCTTCCTGGCTCATGGGATATTGTCGTGCCTGGACTGGAGTTGCCGTTGCTAATAGCCGAACCACGATGGGTACGGTGACTTGCCAAGCCTGCGGAATTTGTTTCAGCCCACACTGCGGGTACATTCTCTTGGAATTGGTGGAGGTCTGATGTTGGTGGTTGATCTGCCTCTGAGGATAAAGCTTCCTGCAAGAGATACGCGTCTGACAGAGCACAGGTGATGAGGATTTGCTGAGGTGGCCCTGATGCCAAGGGAGGAGGAATTGAGAGGCAAGCCTGACCCTCACTGAAAGAAATATTTGCTTGAAGTTTGTGGAGTAAGTCCATCTTAGGAGAGGGTACAGACACTCTGGAATAACTAAAAAGGAGTGGGTGATGGTGCCATTCCCCAGATCAACTAATCGGTTGGTGGTCCAAGGGCTTGTTGTGGTTTTTTCTGTGGCCCCCCTGGATAATTGTTTTTCTACTGGATAGTGGTCCTAGAGGCTGAGTAAGGATTGAGTGGGCTGCCCTGGTGTTGACTAGAAAGCTGTCAGGTGTGCCCCCAATCTTCAAAGTGACCCTGGGCTCCTGGGAGCTTAATAAGAGCCCTGGCCCCGTTAATCCTGGCTTTCTAAATTGAGAATGGCCTTCGGTGGCTTTCCCTGAGCTGTTTCTCCCCTTCTCTCCAGGCTCTCAGTCTTCCAGTGGCCTTCCTGTCGGCAGTATGCATACTGGTCACATCCTAGCCTGGGCTGGGGACCCCAGGGGCTCCTCTGTGGGGTTCCCTGTCCCCATGGGATAACTCAGGTTTCCTGAAGAGCTGCTATTACTGCTTTAGTAACTCTTTCATCCTGTTTGGCTTCTCAAGTGTCCCTATTGTAAAAAAAAAAAAAACATTTTGGGCAATTTCCAGCGATTGGGACAAATTCATTCCCTAGAGTCCCTCTAACTTCTATAACTTTCTTTTAATATCTGGAGCTGACTGGGAAATGAAAGCCAGATTGATGGCCCGCTGATTTTCTGGAGCCTCAGAGTCAATAGGAGTGTAGGTGCGGTAAGCATCTTGTAGATGCTCAAGGAAGGCAGCTGGTGACTCCTGCGGGCCCTGAGTTACAGTCCCCACCTTGGAGAGGTTAGTGGGCTTGTGGGCTCCTCCCCTAACCCCTTCTAGTAGGTACCAGTGAAAATTGTTCAGAGCCTATAGACCTGCCGAGGTTCTTGGATCCCACTGGGGTCGGGTGGAAGAGAAAGTTTCATTAATTTGCTCCTGGTGGTCCTCTGCCGAGTCTCCCCCTATTCCAATGATGGCCTTATGGGCCTCCTGTCTAATTCTGCCCTTTCTTCTGCAGTAAACAGTACTAGAGTAATTGTTGACAATCATCCCAGGTGGGGCGGTGGGTTTGTAAGACAGACTCTAGGAGTTCTGTGAGTGCCTGGGGCCTTTCAGAAAAGGGAGGATGTTGAGCCTTCCAATTATATAAATCACTAGAGGAGAAGGGGATGTGGACAAAGAAGGGGCGGCCTGGCTACCTCCTTACATTGGGGGCACCTCCCCGAGGAGTAATACCCTGGGTGGGTATGGAGCCCCGCTACGGGTGTAGAGTGGGAACAAGGGCTGGCTACCACTGCTGTCTGGAGAGGGGTGCTGGGACCCCTGTTCAGAGGGTCTAAAGTAAGGCAGAGGTAATTCTAAATCCTCTTTTGGGGCACAGTAGGGGCCTTCTTTGAGCCAGCTAACATGACCTGAAGTCTTGCCTGTTTTATGCAGCGCTTCAGCCACGGTGGTGGGGGCGAGGTTGTTGGACTAAATCCAACCGTTCATCGATGTACAGAAACTGGTCAGGGTATCCAGGTGTTTCTGCCACCATTTTCCATACAGCCTGGGTAATTTTGGGGTCGTAGGTCCCAGTATCTGGACACCCAACTCCAAAAGATGGCCATTCTAGTTCACATAAAGAGCAGAGTTTTCCAGGGGTTAATTTCACCCCGTATTGGCCTGAGAACCCAACCTTGAAGTTGGCCACCATGCATTGGAGAGGGGTAGAAGGCTGGGAGCTAAATGACCCCATTTGGTTTCTCCTTAGCCTTTAAATTCCCCCAAGAAATTTCACTAATGTATTACTGATTTAACTGAGGATTTGAATTAAACAACCTTACAGTTGCAGGCCCTATACCTTAACTACTGCACTAACACAGCATTTGCATTACAAAGAGTTGGAAAGCTTTCTTAACCTGCAGTGACTGCAAGTTCTCCGAGCTGGGTAGAGCTGGCAGTCAGCAAAAAAAAAAAACAAAAACAAAAAAAAAAAACACGCTTCTCCCACACAGGGACTCTGAAAAATATTAAATTTCTCTCTTCCTCCTCTTTGTCTGTTTCTCCTTCTTTCTTTTTTCTTTCTTTCTTTGTCTCTCTCCTCTCTTCCTACTTTCTCTTCTGTCTCCCAATAGTAACTCGGGTCTTGTGGTTTTTGTAGTATTTCCAATTTTGGCAGACGTTATACTCGTGTTCTGCCCTTTCTAGCACCGGTTTTAAAAGTCCCTTTACAGCTAAATTTTGTAAGGAAAGTACAATTAATTTAATGGGTTTGTCTTTTGTATGGGCCAGGGGAACAGGTGAGAGGGGTCAAGGCTGAGGATAGAATTCTCCTAAGAAGCCCCAGAGGGACCGGTAATAGGCCTTCTATAGGCTTAGTGCCTCTCGGGCGTGGTCTTCTTTTAAATGACATCTGACGTCCAGTGGCCTTGGGAAAGTTGGAGAATGGCAAAAGGAGGTCCACAGTGTGTGAATTTTGAATCCACCACAGTGTACAGAGTTGACAAGAGATTTGCCAGTCTATTCTTATTAAGCGGTGACACTCCACCTCCCAGCAGTCAGGGTGGTGCCAAAAAACTGAATGGGGTGGGCTTCAGAGCACTGGCCATAACAACACTTAATATCTTTTTGACAGAATAGACAGTTATCTTGTTTCCACCCCAAATGGCCAAGAAGAGTTGGCACCTTTTTGTCTAGGAGTTGATTTCCCAGGACAGAGAAAAAACTAGAAAAAACTACACCCGAGACATCGCGGGCAGAATTTCCTTTTGGACATCAGCTGATGAAGGGAAAAGGAAATTATACCCAACATGGGCAGAAATACTCCTGTCCTGGAGGGGGTGGCTGAGAGAACTTACAGGCCACAATGATTATAATAAGAAAGAAAACAAAAAGAGATAGGACTAAAGCTATTTGCCACATGGCAGAGTCAGAAGAAGTGAGGCCTCAGTAATAGAAGAAGAATAGGAGAAGGAAGAACAGAGTTACCTTTAGGGGCATGAGTTCAGTAAAGGTCCCCTGCAGCCAGTGGTCTGTTAACCCACTGTAGAACATCTTTCACTCCAAGGGAAGCAGGCCTAAACCACTGTATATCGGCCAACAGGAGTTTAACAAAACTGGTGAATCTACAATAAAGACAGAACCACATATAGGATTGACAGACAAAGGATGGGTGCCCCCCCAGATGGGAGACCATTCTGGTGCCTGACCAGCCACATCCCCGGAGGGATGTTTCAGAGCATCTTGGCTAAGGTGTATCCACATAAACCCCAGGCCTGGTCACCTCAGAATTTTTGGTCCTGAGATGAATCACCGTTATGCCTTATGACATCCCTGCGGAACCGTGGGTGAAGGCCCATACAAGCCCTGTAACCTTCCAGCCGTGGGGCTACATATATACACGCTCACTCTCTCACACCGAAGTTATGGAAAACAACCAAAAACTAAATTACCCAAGCCTCCAGTGAGGTAACCTGAGCCTCCAGTGAGGCAACCTGAGCCTCCAGTGACATCTCACAGTAGGCTTGCCTGGTCAGAGTTGCAATGACTATGTCTGGTCCCCCAACTCAGGCCCCCCTGACAGACCGGTCCCCAGACCTGTCTTACCTCTGGAGGTTCCCGGGACCCTGAGGAATTTCAGGTGAATGTCGGCCGAGTAGTCGCTTATCCTCCACGGGGCCGGAACTCTGGGGCCTTGGAACATCTCAGGCAGCACTTCCCTTAGAGGTCCCCAAGGTGGGAGCGGCTGCCCGGGTGAGACTCTGAGATGGCTTTTGTCTGGTGATGGATGAAGATAATCTCACTGGGGCCTCCAAAATGTTGTAGCGGAGCGAGCATAGAAAGTCAACACCAAGACGAAAGTATGCCAAATTGCAGGGTCTTTATTGTCTGCGGCCATGGAGGACTCACATCTCTCCAACCTGTGGCCCTAAAAGGAGGGTGTCAAGACCTTTTATACCCGTAAAACCACCTCGGGGATGAGGGTGAGGGGTGGGGGTGGGAGTGAGGGGCTTCAGACATTCCGAGGGCTAGTGGATTCTGTAAATCACCTCCTGGGCGGAGATGAGGGTGAGGGGGCTCGGGACATTCCAGTGGATTCTATAAATCACCTCCTGGGTGGAGATGAGGGTGAGGGGCTCCGGACATTCCAAGGGCCAGGGGACTTTTGACATTCTGAATGTTACTTAAGTGGTTCACAGAAGTCAAGATAAAGCATTAGTTTACACATTGTCTGGGTAGGGTGGAAATTACAGACCTTAATTACTTATTACAAGTTGCAGGGGCCAAGATGGCATGGGTTTGGACTGCTTGCCTGTCACATTGGGGTTACAGAGAGCAGTTTCAACAAAAAGCTGAGGTATGGCTGAGGTATGCAGTTTTATGGGGCTTTTACCATGTCACAGTGCACACCTGTGGTTTCCCCTACTCGGGAGGCTAAGAGGCTGCAATAAGCTATGATCATGCCACTGCACTCCAGCCTAGGTGACAGAGTGAGATCCTGTCTCAAAAAAAAAAAAAATTGAATATAATTTTGTTTTAAAAAGATAATAGATACTGTTATTTTTTTTTGAGATGGAGTCTAGCTCTGTCACCAGGCTGGAGTACAGTGGCACAATCTCAGCTGACTGCAACCTCCACCTCCCAGGTTCAAGCAATTCTCCTGCCTCAGCCTCCCAAGTAGCTGGGATTACAGGCACACACCACCAGCCCATCTAATCTTTTGTCTTTTTAGTAGAGACTGGGTTTCACCATGTCGACCAGGATGGTCTCCATCTCCTGACCTCACATGATCCACCCATCTCGGCCTCCCAAAGTGCTGGGATTACAGGCATGAGCACTGCACCCGGCCTTGGCTTCCCTTTAATAAATCATCACTCAATTTGATGTGGAGGCTCTGTGCATTCCCAGAAGACAATGAATGTATCATTTCCCCACCCATTTCCTCTGTTTTATCTATCATTGTAATCAAGGGCCAGGGTCTTCCTTTGTTCTTGCCTCAAGGTGAAACAGGCGGCTCCCCTGTGCTCTGCAGCAAGCTGGACCTAGGCTGAAATCCTGAAGTGTGCTAAGATTCCACTGCACGGTGCCATCCCAAGGCCCCTGTGATGTGTCTCGACTGGGGTCTTCTCCAAGCTCCGCGAACCCCAGCACTAGCACCCTGGCCACCAGTTGAAACTTAGTCTCAGAGCTCAGTAACTTGAGGAACCCTGAAGTCCATGACTTCTGACACCCCTGCCATCCTATTCTTCATTTTTTGTCTGTATTAAATTATTTAATCATGACAACTTTTGATATAGAAAATTGTTTTTTTTTTTTTTTTTGAAAAAGAGAAAAGGAGAAAGAAAGAAACAGCAAAAGAAAGAATAAAAAAAGAATGAAAGAGAGAAAGAAAGAGGAAGAGAAAGAGGGAGAGAGAATGGGATTCTTGTTTTATTGCCCAGGCTAAAATACAGTCTAAAAATGGGTATTAAAAACCTCTTTTATGCCAATAATTGTGTTTAACAATGGAGACAGGAAGGA
>PVKP010010754.1:0-63737 GCA_004027715.1 Plecturocebus donacophilus | reverse complement strand
CAAACAAGTACTCAGAGATTACATCACCACCAGGCCTGCTTTACAAGAGCTTCTGAAAGAAGCACTACACATGGACGGGAACAACCAGTATCAGCCATTCCAAAAATATACCAAAAGGTAAAGAGCATCACCATAATGAAGAATCTACATCAACTAATGGGCAAAACAGCCAGCTAGCATTACCAGAAGCTGCAATTTTCATCTCTGATAAAACAGACTTTAAAACAACAAAGAACACAAGAAACAAAGGGATATTACATGATGGTGAAAGGATCAATGCAACAAGAAGAGTTAACGATCCTAAATATATACGCACCCATTACAGGAGCACCCAGATACATAGGGCAAGTTCTTAGTGACTTACAAAGAGACTTAGACTCCCGCACAATAATAGTGGGAGACTTTAACACTACACTGTCAATATTACATAGATCAACGAGATAGAAAATCAACAAGGATATTCAGGACTTGAACTCAGACCTGGAACAACTAGACTTAACAAATATTTACAGAACTCTCCTCCCACAAATCCACAAAACATATATTTTTCTCAGTCACATTATACCTATTTTAAAAGGGACCACATAACTGGAAGTAAATCACTCCCCAGCAATTGCATAGCATTTCACAGGTTTAAATAAAATATTGGTTGGCTGCTTATTTGTTATTTTCATCCCCTATTCCTTCCTATCTCCATTGTTAAGCACAATTATTGGCATAAAAGAGGTTTTTAATACCCATTTTAAGACTGTATTCTAGCCTGGGCAATAAAACAAGAATCCCATTCTCTCTCCCTCTTTCTCTTCCTCTTTCTTTCTCCCTTTCATTCTTTTTTTCTTTCTTTTGCTGTTTTTTTCTCCTTTTCTCTCTTTTTCTAAAAAAAAAAAAAAGAATCCGGAGAGTCCATATTTGGTAAAATAGGAAAAGTAATTTTATGTGTATAAAACGTCATGTATATGACTTTTAAGTATATGAAGGTAATAATAGAGGAATTAAAATAGTGCTACAATTAGTAGAAATTGGAAAGGAGATTAAAGGGAGGGTGAGTAGGAAGAGGCTGAATAGGGGATTACGGATTTTCCTTATTAAGCCATCTGTACTGTTTTCAAGCTACTATGGTGCCAATGTGTCCCCTCCAAAATTCAGGTGTTGTCAATGTTAGTATTAAGAGGGGGCCCTTTAGGAGGTGAGCAGCACATGAGGGTTCCTCCCTTGTGAATGACATTAGGTAGTTTATAAAAGGGCTTGCTTGATGGAAGTTCAGTGTAGCCTCCCCTCTGCCATGTGAGGATGGTGCAGGAAAGCCGTCACCACGCCCAGATGCTGGCGCCTTAATCTGGGACTTCCTGCCTCCTCAACTATGAGAAATAAAGTTATGTTCTTTATAAATGACCCTGTCTCAAGTATTCTGTTATAGCAGCACAGAATGAACTAAGACATAAGCCATCTATAGGTATTTTTCGAGAAACTTTTAAAATAATAATAGTAGGTATCTTATGTTGGCAACTTTAACGCAAAGCACAGTTAAATATTTTGGCTATTGGTTGAAGGCATATTCTTTATCATACTAAAAAATCATCCTTTGCCCAATACTATAAAAAACAATTTTCAAAGAAATCAGCTATCAGAAAAGACGCTTTTTGCTTTTTCAATTTTTGAGTAGTATTATTTAGTGTTTCTTTTGAGAAGCATAATATAGGTAATCATATATTGATAGTTTTCTTAAATCATCATTGTATTTCTGAGATAAGTCATGCTTGACCATCATGCATGATCCTTTTAATAGGCTACTGAATTATATTTGGTAATATTTTATGTAGAAGTTTTACATCTCTATTCTCAATGAGACAGGTCTAGAATGTCCTTTGATGTATTATATTTTTCAAGCTTTAGCATCAGGATTATTCTAACTTTTCAAAAGGAATTGATGGCAAATTGTTTTTTATAATGCTCTGAAGAAGTTTATACACAATATGGTATTTATCTACTTACTGAAATGTTAAAAGACACAGCAGTAAAGCAGAAAAACTGCCTTAGACAAAGGCAATTTTGGAAAGAATTATCTTTTTATATTTTCTACTTCTGTTTGCTTCAATTTTGTTCATTTAACTTTTCCTAGAACACTTTATTTCACTGAAATATTTAGTTGTCCATATATACACTACTTTTACATAATTTGTGAAGGTCCTCTGTAGCAGGTGTGAGAGACACTGCTAAGCAGACCACAAAAATATGTTTTTCCTTTCTTCTACCAGCCAGGCACATGGCATCCCAGCTGTATTACATTTCTCAGTCCCCTATGTTCTCACTAAAAATCAGGTTCTTCCTGATGGAAAGTGAGGAAAAGAAACATGTGTCACTTCTAGAACTTTGGTCTTAAGCATTTGTAATGCCCCCTCCTTTCCTTCTCCTCCCATTGTCTGGAACACAAATGTTTCAGAGATCTAATTTCTCCCAGGCAGATTAAAAAAAAAAAAAAAAAAAAGATGCCTTTCACAATGGCAGAGCACCCACTAGCTTCAACCGCTGGATGACTTTTTGGAGCAATCTGCCCACCTACCTCGGACTGTCTTTCTGAATTGCAGGCCCCCAGAGATGACGACTTATTTTCTCTCTCCTAAACTGAGTTAGCATTCTCATCATTATCTTTGCCAGGAATTGGTCTACTAATTTACTTTTTTTGTTTCATTAACATGTTTACTTCTTTTTAACAAATTAGCATTCTCCTGCCTTTTTAAGGTTTTATTATCTTCAAACATCTTAATTAAATTAGTTGCTATTTTCTCTTCTTTTTTTTTTTATGGAGTCTTACTCTGCCGCCCAGGCTGGAGTGCAGTGGTGTGGTCTTGGCTCACTGCAACCTCTGCCTCCTAGGTTCAAGTAATTCTCCTGTCTCAGTCTCCTAATTATCTGGGATTACAGGTATCCGCCACCATACCCAACTAATTTTTATGTTTTTAGTGAGACAGGGTTTCGCCATGTTGGCCAGGCTGGTCTCGAACTCCTGACCTCAAATGATCTGCCCTCCTTAGCCTCTCAAAGTGCTGGGATTACAGGTGTAAGCCACCACACCCAGACTATTTTCCCCTTTTTAAAATCCAAAGAATATAAGACTACAAATTTGGCTCTGAATCTACTTTTGGTTGCATCTGCAAAGTTCGACATTGGTGTTCACAATTTTTTTCTTAAACCATCTAATGATTATAATTTATTTGCCAGTTATTGAATGCAATTGGCAACTAATATTATAGTAATTCAATGACTCACCAAAAAAATGAGAACACCAATATTGACTTTGCAGATGTAATAAAAAATATACTTTAATTCACAAATAGTTGGAGATTTTTAAAATTTGTTTTTTCTAGTTTTCCAAGTGTGGCCAGGTAAGATGTATTATACAATTTTTGTATTTATAAATTTATTGAACAATTTTTTGTGGTCTAAAAAATGATCATTATAATTTCCCATGGATACTTAGTAAATATCCATATTCTCTGTCTACATTTTTATCTGTTGGCTTACTATCTTCATATTGTTTGTAATTTTTGTCCCCTGCTCTTTGAAATATATATATATAATGTCCACACTGTTGTTTGTCCATTTCTCCTTGTGCTTCTATCCGTGTTTGCCTTACATACTTTAATTCTGTGTTCATTAGCACAATGTTTATCTTTATTGTGGATTCTATCCTTTACTAAAAGTGACTTTCTTTTTCATGTTTAGTAATCACTGCCTTGAATCTATTTTGTCCAAAATTAATACTGCAAGCTCAGCTTTCCTTTTGTGTGTGCATAATAATCTCCCATTCATTTATTTTTAAACTTTATTGCTATATTTTATTTAACTGTTTTACTTTTTAGTAGAAAAGTTTCTAAAAGGCATCTAATGAGATGTCCTTTAAAATTAGAAAAAAACAAACTTTCTTTATCCTAAGCTTTAAAGGTATTAAAGTTAAGACAAACAATATTGTTTGCCTTTCCCTATGAAAAATGAAGAAGCTAGCTTATTATTCCTATTCTACGTCTCCTTCTTCCACTTCCCAATTCTTATTATAAACATCTGGTGTTTTAAGCATACATTTTTGGTTGTTGTTGTTTTTGAGACGGAGTCTTGCACTGTGGTCCTGGCTAGAGTGCAATGGCGTGATTTTGGCTCACTGCAGCCTCTGCCTTCCAGATTCACGCAATTCTCCTGCCTCAGCCTCCCGAGTAGCTGGATTACAGACGCACACCACCACACCTGGCTAATTTTTTGTATTTTTAGTAGAGGGAGGGTTTCACTATGTTGACCGGACTGGACTCGAACTCCTGACCTCAGAATCTGCCCGCCTCAGCCTTCCAAAGTGCTGGAATTACAGGCGTGAGCCACTGCATCCAGCCTACGTTTTTGTTTTTATCATCTCTTCTTGAGTAATAACTTCTGACCTTTACCTTCAGTTTTGTAACCATACTCCCAGCATCCAAAATAATAACTTCAATTTTATCTAGTTTTTAAATAATATAACTTTACTATGCTTGATTTTAATTTTTATACATTTGTTAGCTGGAGAAAGTATACGGATACTGTTTTCCAAATCCTTACATATAGGCAAGTGTCTGATGACTCTCATCGAAACTCTAGTTAACTACTGTTGTCGAGTATTTAGTGTTACAGAGAAGTCTGATACCATCTTGATGTTTGTTCCTTGGGATATAATCTGTTTTTATCTTGTAAAGAATTGAAGGACATTTTCTTGATACTTATAATTCTCAAATGTTTCAATTCTATATTTAGGTATTGGTCTCTTTAAATTGCTTGCCTGGAATAATATGAACCTTTCCAATATTCATACTTAGTTTCTTTTTTGTTGTAATGCTGGAAAGTTGGGGAAAAATCTTTTTAGTTAATAGGTGTAAAGAAAAGATCTGGTAAACCTCAGAAGGGTCATTTTTTGCAAATGTTATTAACAACTAGATAAACAGTTGCAGTGTTATTGATGACTGGGGAAATATGCTTAAGAATCTTGCCAGAAGGATTTTTACAGGTTATTGGTATCATGGGAAACTAGTACACTTGTAGAAATCATATTACATGTATATATCATGTGCTATAAAAATATTAATAAATTTGACTAAGTGACCCTTCTCTTGATACTATACAAATATAAATTCTGAACTATGAGAAAAACAGTATACATAAAATATGCTCTCTGTAATCTATTTACAGTAAAATATTCAAAGCAACCAAAAAATTCAGCAGTAATATTACACTTAAATAAATTGTAGTACATCTAAATGATGGGACATAATTCAACCATTAAAAATAATGGTTACAAATGGCATTATTTGAGAAATGTGGGAACCTGTTTGTGATAGGATGCCATGTGAAGTATACCAAATACAGAATTGAGCATAACATGATTTTAATTATGCAAATGATAAAAGGTAATTTATAGAAGACTGTAGGTGAATACATAGTATTACCTTAGAGTGAGGTACCTGAGTAATTTTTTAAATAAAAATTTTATAAACTCTCTGGAATGTCTTGTTTCTAACATAAATGAAAACTGTTTACTCACACACACACACACCCCTCACATACATACCCAGTTTTGTCAATAGCTAGAAAATATGACTACCTATTAACTTTACTTCAGATTAACCTAATCCCTAAAATTTAAGGTTAAATAAAATGCAGATATTTCTAACTTTAAAATAATTCATTTCAATAAAATATGAAGCATTTTAATTTTCTGACTATTAAGAACAAGATTATCTATTTTTGAAAGTTAAGTACTAGAAAGAACCTAGAAATCACTTACATTATTCCTGGGCATTTGTTTGCACAGGGACACAAGTTTATTTTTAGCACCACATGCTCTACCCTGGGCCATTTCATTTAGTCACCCACTCACAGTCTGGAGAACCAGCATCATTGACTGTGCTACTTTTTTTTGGTCTGTTTTTAAATCACAAAAATATTTTACACGTTATTTTCACAAAGTATCCACAGAATAGTATTAAATCCCTTTGGCTTCCAAAAGAGCAAGAGAGACCCAGAAATAACATCAAAAACAAAAACCAAATAAACAACAACAAAAATTCCACAAAGAAGCAGACTTTGAGCATCTAAAAACATATAAAGAGCCAAAGAGTTCGTGATCTAAATATTACAGCTGATATTTGCCATGCAGAAGAAAAAAGAGTGCTCTGATTGGCTGGTAATTTCTACAAAATGTAAACTTTTCATATGGAAGCCACGAAGCATGGGAAGTCTGATAGGTAACAGAACAGAAGCAACCACTGTTGCTACATAAATGTTTTATGTGGAAGAGAAATGCAAAAGGACCTTGATGAAAATAATTATAATTTAATTAAAAGAATGAAAATATTTTAGGATGTGGCCTTTGATTTTCACTGTTAATTTTCAGAATAAGCAGCCATGTTTCATGGTGCAGAAAATGGGTTTCTTGCATTCTGTCTTCAGCTTAATCAGAAAAGGTAGATGACAAGAAAAAGTGTAACATAAGCGATTTGTTTCGAGAAAAATGCCTCTGGGTGATATTCACATTTGTACATGCATCCCAAATATTAGGTGCCTACTATGTGCCTGAGGCTAAGATGTACTGATTCATTATCACACAAAATTCAGAATTTAGTGCAATTACCTCTCAACATGATTTTTTAAAATGATTTTAAAAAGTTAAATAGCACATAAAACTTTCTGTTGAAAAATGAAATAAATTGAGATATTTTAGCATTCACGTTATATGTTCAGCTCTCAAGAAGCATTTAAAGTCTTCGTACGAATTTCAGAGACTAAGTAAATTGCTACTAGAGCAATAAATCAGCATTACAGCCACATGGTCAAACTCTAGACGTAGATGTGAGTTTCTCCATTAAACACTCCCTATCATCAACACACAGGCAAATAACATTTAGCCAAATACTTAGTAAAATAACCTTAAACAGCATTTCAAAATATCACAGTTTAAAGAGAAACACAAGGAAAAGGTGTTAGAAATATTAACATTGTCTCCACTTTCAGAACATGTAAACCATTATACATTCTCGTCATTCCCTACTTTCTCCTTTTTGATTTCAAAGATGGAAGCCTTTGTCTCTTTCCAACAAACGATTTGATTCACTGTAACAATCCCAGGGCTTCTACTAGTTTGAGAGTCTAGGTATAGTTTAACTATTCTTACTAGCACTTAGTAAGATAAACTGAATAATTACAGTCATCCCTTAGGAAAAATTTTCCCCTCTGTGGTAGGAAGAATGGCCCCTCCGAGATATCCGTGTCCTAATCCCCAGAGCCTGTGAATGTGAGAGCTTCTAGAAGCTTATGGCAACCCTACTGATTCCTACAACTACAAGAAACTGAATTTTGCCAACAACCTAAATAAGCTTGAAAGTGAATTCTTCCTGGAGCCTCCAGATAAGAGTATTGCAGGCCCACACCTTGATTTCAACCTTATGAAACTTGGAGCAAAGAAATCAACCCAGCAAACCCAGACTTCTGACCTATAGAACTGTGAGATAATAAACTTGTTGTTTTAAGCTGCTAAACCTGTGATAACTTGCTATGGCAACAATTGGAAACTAATATTCTCCCACTCCTGCTCCTGAATGACTATTTCATTTTGGATAATATTTTTCTTGAGGCATCTAGAAACTAGGAAACTATGGATCCTAAAATGTTACTGTACTTGGCTTATTGCAGAGAATGTACTTGCTAATTCTATCATTTTGATTATATCAACTCTCATTCTGGTTAAAAATAAATCCCAGTTTTTACATAGCTAAGTGTTGTGGTTCCCCTGGTCTCATAGTTCTTTTAGTGGCTTTGAACTGTGCCCTGTGTGAATCAGCTTTCTCCCTTCCACAGTTAAGAGGGAAGCAAAGGGAGGGGAAGAATGGCACACACTGCATCTTTTCTTCAGCTATTTTATCAGCCAGGACTCTAACTCTGCCTTCCTCTCATTCACAAAGGAATGGCTCTTTAATTACTGACAAGGTCCCACCAATTCCATCTAGACTGTAGTGAAGCTAGTTCCTATGGCAGGGAAAATATGAATACAACTGGAACGAGAATTTAGGATTCACCATTCACATCAATTTGCTGATGGTCTCTATTTTGACCTTGTACTCTAACTAGGATCTAGCTTTAACCCTTGTGCCAAAAGAAGGTCCATTTCTTTCTTCTATTTGCTAGATTCCCTGACTCAGTTCCCAACCAACTAGATCTGAATGTCTCAGAGACTAAAGCTCACATTTTAAAAAAAAACTTTTATTTTAGGTTCAGGGCTATATATCCAGGTTTGTTATATAGGTAATTTCATGTTACAGGGGTTTGTTGTACAGCTTATTTCATCACTCAGGTACTAAGCCTAGCACCCAGGAGTTATTTTTTTTCTGATTCTCTCCCCTCCACCCACCCTCCACCATCAAGACCTCAGTGTCTGTTGTTCCACTCTTTGTGTCCTCATGTTTTCATCATTTAGCACCCACTTATAAGTGAGGACATGTGATATTAGGTTTTAGGTCCCTGCATTAGTTTGCTAAGGCTAATGGTCTTCAGTAGTTCTAATTCTTGAGTTCTTTCCTCATATACTGAGGGAGTGTATCTACCACTGGACTTCCATTTCCACTGCTGAGTCTGCACCACCTGCAGTTGAATTCCCTTGATATCAATAGTTAGTTCACCTGCCTAGATCATCACTCTTTTTTTTTATTGCCATCTACTCCTGGTGCATAGTTTTTCCCACCTGTAAACCATTCCCACTGTTAATTTTATACCATCCTAATGGTGACTACTTGCACACACCTCTGCCTATTACCTGTACCAGTCTATAAGCCCTCCAAGGCAGATCTACTTCCTGCCAATGGTCTGCTGTGGGACCTCTCTCATCTGCTTACTCTGTCATCCTAGAATGGCCGTGTCTTAGAATCCAAAGCACACTTGTTCTGATTGCATAAGCACAGCACTTCTATTTAAGAAGTTCTTTAAAACATCTTTGTCACAGAACAGATTACAATCATGAAGGTACAGCTTTGCATCAATCGTATGAATCATTGTAATTTTGGTTTGTGTGTTGATTTTTCCAGGAAGAAGGTCATCATTACACACTTATCTTCTAAAAATATCACATCCCCTATACGTCAGTAAAAAGTTTACACAAAGGCACATTTCCTCTGAAACAACTTAAAATGTCTGATTAAGCATATTTAATAATTTGTTTTATTGTTTCACCTTTTTCTTTTGAAATTTTTATAAATTAAGCTCGTAAGAAGAAATTTAAGGTAAAAAAATTCAGTTTTTTCCCCTTAACGCTATTGCTAGCATAGATCTGAAACAGTATGTATCTAATATAACAGATTTCAAAAAGTTCTTAAGTTTTATCTAGAAAAAATTGTTAAATATTAACATGCTTCATGAAAAATTTTAAATTATTTCACTATATCACAGTATTTTAGGGTGATTCCATTATTGAATAATACTTAAAGCTTCAAAATGTAACACCTTTAGTTATTTATCAAGTCTCATATTTCAAATGTTATTACAGATAAAAAGGGAACTTGAAAGTAATTTGAGGCCGAGTGCAGTGCCTCATGCCTGTAACCCCAGCACTTTGGGAGGCCAAGTTGGGCAGATCATGAGGTCAGGAGATCGAGACCATCCTGGCCAACATGGTGAAGCCCCATCTCTACTAAAAATACAAAAAAAAAAAAAAAGAATTAGCTGGGTGTGGTGGCACACGCCTGTAGTCCCAGCTACTCAGGAGGCTGAGGCAGGAAAATTGCTTGAACCTGGAGGGTGGAGGTGGCAGTGAGCCAAGATCGTGCCATTGCATTCTAGTCTGGTGACAGAATGAGACTCTGAATCAAAAAAAAAAAAAAAAAGGAATTTGAGCAGAAATACTATTATTTAGTTTTAAAAGATGTTACTGTTTCCTTAAAAGTGATATAACAGATGGCTTATAAAAGGTACAAAATGAAAATAATAAGATAAATGAAAATACTTCACATTGGTTCCAAAGTGGAAAAGGGAGCTAAGTCACCAAACTGGCTTTCTAAATCTTTTGCTGTTGTTGTTATTACAGAGTATAACTCTGTTTAATTCTGCCACTGGGTATTAAACTATTTAATTGCTGCCACAAAGCAAAATAAAACAAAGCATTACTGTATTTTAGCACATAAAAGCAAACAGATTAAGGGATACCTAAAAAGGGTGCTTTTATATCTGTGCAATGTTTTGTAGAGGAGATAACCTAAAAATGCCTTAGCAAACATCATACAGATAGTACCTATAAAAATACAGTTAATCAGACTAAAAACATGAGAAATTCAGCAAATAACTGGTACTTTCTGCTAGAACAGAGAAAAGTAAAAAAAAAAAATCATCTTAGAGATTTGCTTTAAAAAATAGAAACAAAACTCTCAGGGGACAGTGGTTGAGACACCTTTGGCCAAATCATCTACCATTTGCTTTTCTCTGATCTTCAACTACAGAGCTCTATAGTATTCACTGATGTTCAGATATGAAATCTGAAAGATACGTAGTCATCAGAGAAAAGATGGTTAACTATAGTTTCAACACAAAAAGCTAATGTGATTGTTTTTTAAAACAAATTTGCCAAATCTTATATTACAAAGGGTTGCTTCCCATTAAAGCAGTTATACTGGGCTCTAGAGTCTGTATGGTATCATTCCTACATGTATTCTTCTTTTGAAACTGTCTGCCTTCACATAATGCAGCACATTCTTTTGGATATTCTCAAAATAATAAATCTTCATCCCGAAAGAGTTAGTTTACTTTTATGGAAGCAGATGAAATTCATTTAGTATAATGTTATGAAATACTGAGTAATAAGGCTGGATAAAATATTTTGAAGTAAAAAATTTAAATATGACAGCTGTTCATATAATATGGCTTTGAATTTAATTGTAAAAATTTGAGGTTTAAAAAATGATATGATTGAGATGTTTTAGGTCTTTATATATATTTTAAATCAACTTTTTGATTTCATTATTTTCATTCATTAATGCAAGTTTTTTTAATTCAACAAATATTTGCACCTGTTAGAGATGTGACACTGTGCTGAGCAGACCTTGTTCTTGTTTTCAGGAGCCAGAAGTGGAAAAGACAATGACATATATATTTACCAGTGTGATAAAAATTAGAAAGGGGAAAGATAAGATATCCTTTAGAGAGTTACAAAAGGTTTCCTCAAAGTAGCAAATATGCTTCAGGCTGAGACCTGAAGAATTTGTCATAAGCGGGCCAAAAAAAAAGAAAGAAAGACAGAAAAAGTAAGGCAATAGAATTAAAAGTATTACAAATTAAAAAGTAAAAAGCGTAGGGTGAAGAGGAACGTGACAGAACACAAGATATATTAAGAAAACTCAGTGTGGCTGAGTCACAGTGATTTCAACATGTAGTCTGAGATGATTTTATCATAGGATCACTATGAAGTTATCAAATAGTTTTGAGAAAGTAAGCACATGATCATCAGATGTACTATTTTAAATAGCTCTGGTAGCTCTTTGAGAAAATGAAATAGACAAGAGATAAGGCAAGGGAAGATGCCTTCTGGAGTAGCATAGGTGAAAGGTGGAGGAACTTGGGCAGTAGCGGAGAAGAAATGCAGATGGACCCAAAATGAATTTCAAAGTAAAAACTGCCAGGAGTTGATGAAGGCCAATCAAAAGGGGGTTAGGAAGCAGGATGTAACACGGATAGCTTCCGGATTTCTGGCATAAGCATTGCAATGGTGCAATGAAACACAGGTAATACAGGATATGCATCAAGTTTGAAAGAAGGAGTGAAAGACAAGCATGGGAGAAGCATTAAGTTTGATTTAGAATATGTAAAACATTCAGCAAGAATATTGACTAATAACTATTTTTAGAGGGTACTTTCAGAAAGAACATTTCATACCCTCAACTTATTTAATAGCTTTACTGACTTTGTATGTTAATGTGTTCTAATAAGAACATATGGACACAGGGAGGGGAACATCACACACTGGGGCCTGTCAGTGGGTGGGGGGAAAAGGGAGGGAGAGCATTAGGACAAATACCTAATGCATGTAGGGTTTAAAACATAGATGATGTGTTGATAGGTACAGCAAACCACCGTGTCACATGTATACCTATGTAACAGACCTGCATGTTCTGCACATGTATCCCAGAACTTAAAGTAAAAAAATAAATACATAAATAAAATCACGTGTTCTAATTTAAATCCCTCTTTTATATATTTTTTTCTGTATTACAGAAAAAGCAACTGACCACTATCTTAGGTATGTAAATGTAGCATAACCATTAGAAAACTATGAATAAGAATATATGGTTTCTGTAACTCTTACATAAATTCTATTGTGGTACCTACCATATTACATTAAGTTTTTGTTTTCAGTCTGAAAATAACACTAAAGGGATAGGACTGCTTTCTTCCTTTGTATATGTGATGCTTAGCAGTCCCTGGCATAAGATCAGTAGAAGCTGGCTGAACTTAACATATTATGATGATATGTTTTGTTTCTGGCTAAAATAAATGGTATGTCATTTATAGAATTAATAAATATCTTAAATCCAAAGTAGCTTGTGCTATTTTATGTCAAGTAAGTGTATCAAGTTTTTAAAAGACAAAGTGACAGAAGTCAATGTAGTTGATACTTGCTTCACTGTTTTCTAAATAGGCGTGGATAGTTTGAAAGGACATTAAAGTAGAATAAATTATACAACCTTTATGTTAGCATTCACTGTTAAGTGATGAACATGGATCAATGGTGCCATTAAATATGAAATGTCAACTGTTTTTAGTATCATTTCATCTGAATAGTAATTTGACTACTGTAAGATGTCCACATAATTCATTTTCAAGATCAAGTTCTAATAGATGGTTGCCAATCACATATAACATTAAGTTAACATGGTTTTAAAACATTTTGAAAATGGAGCCATAAAATAATCATTTCTGTCATTGTGAAATCACTACTGATGAGTATTCAACTAGATAAGATTAGATGTACTGTTTAACAAAATAAAATTTAAGGCAAAAGGCATTAGTAGATACAAAGAAGGTCTTTACTCAGTAATGAAAGGAACAATTTACAAACAAGTTATAACAATCTTTAATGCATACAGCAATATAACTTCAAAATTCATCAAGCAAAACTGACAAAATTACAAAGAGAAATGAACAAATCAATAATCACAGTGAGAGATTAAGAGACCTCCTAGAAACTAATTTATTAAATAGACTCAAACTCAGATTTGCCCATAATTAATAAGCTTCATTTAATGGACACTTATAAAACGCTGTACTCACAAATTAAAAATACACATTCTTTTCAAGCATTCTTGTAAGGCTGGTTGCCTTGCTGGGAGCTCGGACGCACCCCCCCACTCCTTTTTTTCCCTTTTACAAGCCCCGAGTAAGCTCAGACATGCCCCGAGCAAGCTCAGACATGCTCAGGCATGTTCCCCTCTCCCTTGCTCGCACAGCCTGGTCTTCCCTTAAAGAGCCCAGTATGCAAACAAGGTGCTGCAACCACAGCTTCTTAATAACCAATAGCAGCTAAGTCTTAACAACCAATAGCAGCTAAGTCTTAACAACCAATAGCAGCTAAGTCTTATCAACCAATAGCAGCCGAGTCTTAACAACCAATAGCAGTCGAGTCTTAACAACCAATAGCAGGCAAGTAATTCCAACCAATAACAAGCCAAGTCCTAGGTCAAGGCTTGTAACTTACCCAATAGCAGTCTTGCTCTCCCACAACCAATCGAGCTGTTTCACTCCCTATAAAAACCCCTGTCTAAGAGGAGTCCATGCGACTTCTCCGGCCCCTCCTGCCCAGACTGCAGAACCTCACGCGGGAGCCTGAATAGATTCCCTGGCATTGGATTATTTTGGTGCTGGCCTCAGTTTCTTTGTTTTATCCTCGGAAACAAATCTTACAATTCTTTTAACCTTAGACTTGGCAAGTGCCAAGTCAAGTGGAGTGGAATGTAAAATATTATTCCTAAGTTTTTGGTAGTACCAAAAAGGAAAGAAATTATTATTTAACACTACTGATTATTTATTATCAATCAGATGATGGCCTTTCTGACTCCTTAAATTGCATTAAAGTGGAAAGTAAAGAGAAATATCTCTGAAAGAAATAAACAACATTCTGCTTGGAGGCGAAGTTATCATAGGCTGCAGTACATTTCATTACCTTAGTAAAAATATTATTTCTTTATATGTTTGTGAGAAACTTGCATATTTATGCCTAAGCAGAGGCATTGCCGCCTATCCCCCACATACTAACTACTTGATGCAGCTCAGATAAATCAAGCTGGTCATGAGGGCAGGCTCAACTCTCTTCATATTACCCAGGAGACCAGTGCTCTACCAAAGGCATAGATAGGTCAGAACACAGCTTATTATTAGTGGTAAAAGAAGTCACAGAAAGGAGAAAACAACCAAACACTGGTTTAATTTCATGGAAGGCAGCCTTGGTTAAGCCACATCTTGAAGAAAAGTTAAAAGTAATGGAAAGAAATAAAAAACAATTCAGATTAGAAGAAAACCATAGATATGCATAAAAAAGCAATGATTTTGGAACTACAGAAGAAAGGAAACTGTTCTCTCCTTGGTAATTTAAGGAAAACAGAGTTGGATTTATGATATGAGGCCAATTATTGAGAATTCTTTAATACTATGACATACTCGATTCAATAAGTGATAGAGAATTATTACATGTTTCCAAGACATGAATCAACTCAATAACATGATGACAGTGATATTTCTCTGGCAGTAAAAAGAAGAGGAATAAGGGAAAACTGAAAGCAGAGACACAAGCATTTAAAATGATGCTGACTGCCAGGAAGAAAAGTGGGCAGTAGAGATAGCGATACAGAGAAATGAACACAAACAGAAAAGAAGGTAAGAAAAATAATCAAGTCGGGTTTCAGACAATATAGCATCATGGTTTTAAAAAAACACAGAGGAAGAACCAGGATCCTGTGTGACACTAGTAAGTTACTGAAACTCTGCAACGGTTCCTTCCTCAGGTAATGTGTATATTAATAGCACCTCCCTTATAGAATTGCTGGGGGATTAAATGAGTTAATATAGATATAGCAATCAGAACAATGTCTGCCACAAAGAAAGGTATCAATAAATATTGGCTATTATTTTAATTATTTCATCGAATTTGAGTTGATATACAATTAGAGGTATTTGAGAGACCAGTGATACAACTGAAACATGGATGAAAAGACAAGGCTGGATAAATATCTTTGGTATTTTTGCATCCTTGCCGACTGTCACTGTCATAATCAAGTTTTGTCATCATCTTGTTGATGATTGTTACAACAACCCCATTTAGTTTATTCCTGTTTCTTCTCCCTCAGGTCTATATTTTAGCCTGCTAACAGTTAACTTTTCATAAGCACAAATGTATTCAAATCACTTCTTCAAGTGAAAACTTTAAAACCAATGAAGGTACCTGACTTCCTATAGGAGAAAACACAAACAATTCAGAATAGTGCAGTGTACACATTATAAGCTTTTGAGTGTTTTTCTCTCCTTTGAGTCAATGAAGTTCTCAAGTGAAAGAGCTGTGCCTTATTAATCCTGGAATCTCTTGTGCCTAGGTGCACAGTAGCTGTTACAGATGCATTCACTGCAAGCTGTAGAAACATACAGAATCATAATTTTATGGTGCCAAACACTGGCAAAAAGTAGGTTTTCAAAAAAGAATTTTGAGCACATAAACCAAAAAAGGTTTAGAAGTCAAGAAAGAATATAATTTCAGGCCAGGCATGGTGGCTTATGCCTATAATCCCAGCAATTTGGGAGGCCCAGGAGGGAGGACTATTTGCATCCAGAAGTTCAGCCTCAGCAACATAGTAAGACCCTATTTCTACAAAACAAAAACAAAAACAAAACAAAACAAAAATTAGCTAGGCATGATGGTGCATGCCTATAGTCCCAGCTACTAGGAAGGCTGAGGTGGGAGAATAATTTGAGTCCAGGAGGTCAAGACTGAAGTGAGTCATGACTGCACCACTGCACTCAGCCTGAGTGGCAGAGTGAGACCCTGTTTCATAAAAAAAAAAAAAAGAAGATAATTTCAACTAGAAGATTACAAACCTTGAATAGATACACTGATCAAAAATTTTAGGAAAGGGGCTGGGCGCGGTGGCTCACACATATAATCCCAGCACTTTGGGAGGCTGAGGTGGGCAGATCATGAGGTCAGGAGTTAAAGACCAGCCTGGCCAACTTGGAGAAACCCCGTCTCTATTAAAAGTACAAAAATGAGCCAGGCATGGTGACGCACAGCTCTAATACCAGCTATGGGAGGCTAAGGCAGGAGAGTTGCTCCTGGGACCCAGGAGGCGGAGGTTGGAGTGAGCCAAGATCATGTCACTGCACTTCAGCCTAGGCTACAGAGCAAGATTCCATCTCCAAAACAACAACAAAAAATTAAATTAAAAAAAAATTTAGGATAGAAAAGATACTGAATTTCAGTTACACTAAAAAAAATTAATTGTGGACTTTTATATACCAGACACTGGCAGAATATAAATAAGTAAAACATGATTATAGTCCTAAAGGAATTAATATAATCTAGAGTGGGAACTGTATACAAACTATTAAGAAGAGAAATTCACAAGAAGCCCATCCTGGAAGTTTGAAGAATGTTTCTTGGAAATTATTATTCTAGAGCTTAGTGTTAATCTGGCAAAAATAGAATGCTTATGGTGAGGTTTCAGTGTGGAAGCTAGATTACAATAAGTGAAGAATAAAGTAGGTTGCAAAGAAACAGAGGAAATGGCTACAGACTATTTATTTTAAAATTCTGGATAAGAGAGACAGCAAAGAAATCAAAAGGTAGTTAAAATGAACAAGACAGTAAAGTGGAGGTTTTGTCTAAATATGGAAAGAGTGCAAGAGAAAGATAAACCAGGAGATCAAGGTCCCTAAGAAAGATGAAATTCTGAGCATAGTGCAAGAGGTATGTTAGGAAGGGAAAAGGGCATCACTTCTGAGACAGCAAGGAGGATGAAATTATCATCACCTACTGTAGAAGAAAGCAGAAATGAGTTGAGGTGAAAGCAGCATATCATGTATCTCATTCCTAATGTTCTCAGTTTTCTCTGTCAAAAGAGATACGAAGTTATCAGCTGTTGCTGAGAGGAAATGAAATAGCATTTGGAAAGAAGATATTTGAAACAGATGCTATGAAAATTTATCAATTGATGAGTGAAGAGCAGTACTATCAAGGCATATACAGAGCCAAGTTTATGTTGGAAATATACACCTAAAAGGAAAAAGTTTATTTGATGAAAAAATGTTCCTTAGTATAGAGGAAGAAGTAACAATAGATAAAAAGTCCAGATGTGAAAACTAATACTTTATATAGCACTATTTTATAAAGTAATATTAATTTTTGTTTTAAAACTACCATCTTCAAACTACAAAATCCAGTAACTGATTAATCAATGTATCTACACAGTCAACAACAGCCACAATGTTCTAAGTCTGAACTTTGTTTTCAAGGAAAATAATATTGCAGATATTTAACTTGTAATCACTAAAAATATTAAAGAAGTATACCTAACAGTACAGAGAAAATGAAATAGTAAAAATTAATACTAAAAAAGAAAGACAAAGATTAGATAGTATAAGTGGAAAACAAAATGAAAGGCAATCTAAAAATAAAGATTTTTAATTAAATAAAAGTGGTCTAAACACTGCAATAAAAAGTATAGATTTAGAGTGGATTACAAAACCAGATCCAACATATGCTGCTCCAAGAAACGCACTTTATGTATAATAACAAATACAAGTTAAAGATAACGGCATATAAACGAATATACTTGCAAATATTATCATTAAGAAAACAAGGTACCTATATAAATATCAGATAAATTAGACTTTAGGACAACGAACAACAGAAAAAAATAAAGACAGTTTTAGAATAATAAGAGAGTGAACAGATCAAAATGACAAAACAATACTAGATGTTTCATATCTAACTAATAAGGTTTAAAGTGTATGAAATAAAGATGACTAGACTTAAAAAAAGAAATAGACAACTTTGCAATTAGAGATTTTAACATTTCTCTCAACAACTGATAGAAGTAGACAGAAAATTAATAAGAATATAAAATACTAGAACCAATCTATACATCAATTAGATCTAGTTGACTTGACAAAATACTAGACTCATAAATAGCAGAATACACATTCTTTTCAATGTATATCCTTGAAGCATTCACCAAAACAGACCATATGCTGTGCCATAAAACAAGTCTCAATAAATTTTAAAAGACAATATACAAAGGATGTTATGAGACCATAATAAAATTAATCTAGTAATAAAAAAACAAAATGTACCGGAAAAATCTCCAATCATTTGGAATTAAAAAACACTCTTCTAAATAACATGTAAGTAAAAGACAAAATTGCATGGGAAATTTAAAAAACTTATAATGAGTAATAATGAAAATATATCAAAATTTGTGGAATAAAGCTAAATATTAGCAGAAGTATTACTCTAACAGTAAAACCAGAAAAGGAAATATAAGAAAAGAAAATACAGATCAACATCCCTCATAAATGTAGACATAAATATCTTTAACAAAATATGAATTTAGAATCCAACAACATGTATTTAATAAGAAGGATAGCAGGGTTCTGGTATGCCATATAAGAACTTGGAAGTCACTACCCTGACCTACTGAAAAGTAAAAAGTGGAACAAACTGAAAACCCAACAACCCTATCTTATATCCAGAGGACAGATGAGGTCACTGCCCCCAAAACTGGAGAGACAAACAGGCAGATACAGACAAGCAATTTACCTGAGCAAAACTCCCCTGGAACTAGTGCTAGGTTAGGAAAACCTTAACTGTAACTGATTAACAACTGGAGGTTCATTGTAGACAAATCTGAGAGTCAATACCCTAGGATAACTCAGTCATATGGGATCTCTAAATGCTTGTGTTTTGTCTCTGGGGGCTTGACAAGGTTCTCACAGTAAATACTGGAGAGCATGCTCCTTGCTTCTGGCAAGGGGAAAGGAAAAAGAATCATTCTGAAATACTCTAGAGCACTCTGTTCTTAACAAGGCCTGCCCTCAAGAGAAACTAACCAGCCTCACCTGCTATGGTTTTATCAGAGCCTAATTGCCCAAAGTAACAAAAATACCCAAATCCAGCCCACTCTAGACAATCTTTCCCACCTATGGAGTGAGGCCAACTGAGAAGCACTTGTAAATTTCACAGTCCACAGGCACAGGCTCACTAAAACATCGAGTCCTAATCATAGGAAATGAAGAACATTTCCCCTCTCTTAACAAGTTACCACCACATCACTGAAGGTCTATTTACAGCAGTTCCTTTTACCCAGGATATCATGTTCAGCTATCAAGAAAGAATCACAAGGCATACTAGAAAAGCAAAAACCACAGTTTGAAAAGACAGGACAAGCATCAGAACCAGACTCAGATAAGGCAAGGATGTTGGAATATTAGACTGGGAATTTAAAACAACTATGATTAATATGCAAAGAACTGTAATGAATAATGCAAACAAAATGCAAGAACATATGGACAATATAAGGAAAAAATGAAAATTCTGAGAATCAAAAAGAAATGCTAAAGATCAAAAACATTGTTACACAAATAAAGAATGCCTTTGATGATTTTATTAGTAGATGAGACATGACTGAAAAAACAATCTCTGAGCTTTAGAATATGGCAACAGAAATTTCAAAACAGAAAAGTAAAAAGAAAAAAGACTTAACAAACACAACAGAATATCCAAGAACTGTGGGACAACTATAAAGAGTGTAAATATGTGTAATGGAGATACAACAAGAATAAAGAGATAAACAGAAGCAATAATGACTGAGAATTTCTCCAAATTAATGTCAGACACAAGGCTACAGAACCAGGAAGCACAGAGAACATTAAGTGAGATAAATGCCCAAAACAAAGCATCTAGGCATGTCATAATTAGATTGCAGAAAATAGAAGATAAAGAAAAATCCTGAAGGAAGCCAGCAATAAACACACACACACACACACACACACACACACACACACACACACACACACACACTCTCTCTCTCTTACCAGTGGAGAAACAAAGTTAAAAATTATATCTGAATTCTCAGAAACCAGGCAATCAAGAAGAGAGTGACAATAAGCAATTACAGTAAGGTGTTAGGATACAAGGCTGATAAACAAAAGCCAACTCCTTTTCTATAAACCACCAAAGAACAAATGAAATTTGACATAAAAAACACAATACTGTTTACATTAGCACACAAAAGATGAAATACTTAGGTATAAATCTAATAAAATTATGTATGAAATTTTATATGAGGAAAGCTACAAAACTCTGATATGAAAGAAATCAAATAAATGGAGAGATATTCTATGTTCATGAATAGGAAGACTCAATATCTCAATACTGTCAAGATGACAGCTCTTCCTAATGTGACCATCTATAGAGTCAACATAATTCCAATAAAAATCCAACCAAGTTATTTTGTGGCTACTGATGAACAAATTGTAAAGTTTTTATGAATAGGAAAAAGACTCCAAATAACCAATACAATAAAAAAGGAGAACAAATTTGGAGGACTGCCTATAAAACAACAGTAATCAAGATAATATGGCACTGGCAAGAAAAACAAAAAGACAGATAAGTCAATGGAACAGAAGAGAGAGACCCATATAGAAACAGACCCATATAAATAGAGTCAACTGAATTTTGACAAGAGAGCAAAGGTACTAGAATGGAGAAAAAATAGTCTTTTCAACATATGTTGCTAGAAAACAGGGACATCCACATGCAAAAAAAGAAAAATGAATCTAAACACAGACCTTACACCCTTTACAAAAATTATGTCAAAATGGACCAAAGACATACATGTAAAATGCAAAACTATAAAACTCCTAGATAATAACATATAATAAAATCAAGATGACCTTTAAGATATAATACCAAAGGCATGATTCCATGAAAAAAAATTTTATAACATGGATTTCATTAGAATTCAAAAAATTTCTGCTCTGTAAAAGACACTGTTAAGAAAATGAGAAGATAAGCCACAGACTGACAAAATATTTGCAAAAGACATACCTGATAAAGAACTGTTACAAAAATATACAAAAAACTTTTAAAAATGTTATAATAATAAACAGCCCAATAAAAGTGGGCTAAAGACTCAAACAGACATCTCAGCAAAGGAGATATACAGATGGCAAATGAGCATATGAAAAGAGGTCCTACATAATATGTTATTGGGGAAACGCAAATTAAAACAATGAGATTCCATTACATGCATATTAGAATGGCCACTACGTAGATCAATGACAATATAAAATGTTGGTAAGGATGCAGAGCAACAGGAACTCTCCTTCAAAGTGCAAAACGATAAAACCACTTTGGAAGAAAATCTGGTAACTTCTTTTTTTAACTTTTAAGTTCAGGGGTACACATGTAGGTTTGTTACATAGGTAAACTTGTGTCATGGGGGTTTGTTGTACAGATTATTTCATCACCCAGGTATTAAGCCTAGTACCTATTAGTTATTTTTCCTGATCCTCTCCCTCCTCCCATCCTCCATCCACTAATAGGGCCCAGTAACTTCTTAAAAAACTAAATATACTCTTATCATATGATTCAGCAATTTCTATTCTTGGTATTTAGCCAAAGGATTTGGAAACTGTGCCCACACAAAAGCTTATACATAGATGTTTACAGTAGCTTTATTCACAATTGCCAAAACTTGAAAGCAAACAAGATGTTTTTAAAAACTTCACCTATGGGCTTAAATCTATCACAGGACAGGAAAAATTACCTTATTTTCAGATATTGTGGTACTGAAATAGTATGTGTACCATATGTTAAAAATATTGTAGCACCTGACATCTATTTTAGGAAAGGTTAGATTCATTTTATAAAAGGTATTTTGAAACATTTTTAAATTTCATTTGTTGACTTTCTCCAAACAAGTGACCAATTGTGGTTAATATCCTTAACATGTTCTGATCTCACTGGGCTTGTCTGACTTTATTGCTTAATAAAATCCAAATTTTATTGGGGAATTTCTATGATGAACACCTAAAGGTTAACTAACCTAAAAATCTTAACTATTGATGATCTACTTTTCTTCTTATGGGGGAGGGGGTGTGAGTTGGATTGAAGATAATGCTGATGAGATCTGAGACAATTCTCATATGAATTTGGCTGTTCTGCAACTAGGCCACAGATGGCATCCTTAACTCTAGAAAAACATTTTGAAATTTCAGTGACCATCATGAGAAATGGGAGACAGCTTATTTTGGGATTTAAAAAAACCATTATCACCAAACATACCTCGCTTTATTGCACTTTACAGATACTGTGGTCATTTTTGTTGTTTGTTTTTACAAATGCAAGATTTGTCGCAACCCCATGCATCTTTAGCAAGTCTCCCATGATCATTCATCATCATTTATCCAACAGCATGTGTTCACTTCAGGTCTCTGTCACATTTGGTGATTCTCGTAATACTTGTTCATTATTATTATATCTGTTATCAGTGATTTCAGATGTTACTATTGTTAACAGTTTAGGGCACTATGAACCATGCCATACACGACAAATGTAATGCATACAGGGGTGTGTTCTGAGTGCTTTACCTAGCAACTGTTCCCTGTCTCTGTCCCTCTTCTCAGGCTTCCCTATTCCCTGAGACACAACAATATTGAAATTAGGCCAATTAATAAACCTAAAATGGCCTCTAAGTGTTCAAGTAAAAAGCTGCACATTTCCCATTTTAAATAAAAAGCTAAAAATGACAATAATATTAAAATTAGGCCAATTAATAACCCTATAATGGCCCCTAAATGTTCAAAGTAAAAGAAAAAACCTACACACCTCTCACTTTAAATAAAAAGCTAAAAATAATCAAGTTCAGTGAGTAAGGCATGTCAAAGCCAAGACAGGCCGAAAGCTATGCCTCTTGTATCAAACAACCAAGTTGTGAATACAAAGGAAAAGTTCTTGAAGGAAATTAAAAATGCTACTCCAATGAAACACAAATAAGAAAACAAAACAGTCTTACTATTTATATGGAGAAAGTTTTAGTGATGTGGACAGAAGATCAAACCAGCCACAACATTTCCTTAAGCCAAAGCCAAATACACAGCAAGGCCCTAAGTATCTTTAATTCTGAGAAAGCTGAGAGAGGTAAGAGAGGGGCAGACAAAAAGTCTGACGCTGGCAGAAACTGGTTCACAAAGTTTAAGGAAGGAAGCTGTCTTCACAATAAAACAGTGCATGGTGAAGTAATAAGTGCTGATGTAGAAGCTGCACCAAGTTATTCAGAAGATCTAGCTAAGATCACAGATTATGGTGGTTCTACCAAACAACAGATTTTCAACATAGATGAAACAGCCTTCTATTGAAAGATGCCATCTAGGACTTTTGCAGCTGGAGAGCAGAAGTCAATGCATGCTTTCAAATATTCAAAGACTTGATTCTCTTGTTAGGAGCTAATATAGCTGGTGGCTTTAAGCTGAAGCCAGTGCTCATCTACCATTCTGAAAATCCTATGGCCCTTCAGAATTACACTAAATCTACTCTGCCTGTGTTCTATAAATGGAACAACAAAGCCTGGGAAGACAGCACATCTGTTTATAGCATGGTTTACTGAATATTTGAAGGCCAGTGTTGAGACCTGCTACACAGAAATCCTTCGCTATTCACTGACAAAGCATCTAGTCACCAAAGAGTTCTGATGAAGATATTACAAGGAGACTGATGTTTTCCTGACTGCAAACACAACATCCATTCTGCAGCCCATGGATCATAGCATAACTGTTGACTTCAAGACTTATTATTTAGAAATATATTTCATAAGGCTTTAATTGCCACAGATAGTGATTCCTTTGATGGGTCTGGAAAAAGTAAATAGAAAACCTTCTAGAAGGAATTCATGATTTTAGATGCTATTAAGAACATTTGTGATTCATGGGTGGAGATTAAAACAGTAACATGAACTAGAGTTTGGAAGTAGTTGATTCCAACCCTTGTGGATGACTTTATAGGGTTCAATATTTGAGTGGAAGAAGTCACTGCAGATGTGGTGGAAATAGAGGGAGAACTAGAATTAGAAGCTGAGCCTGAAGATGTGACTCAATTGTTGCCAATCAAACTTGAACAGATGAGGAGTTGTTTCTTATGGATGAGCAAAGAAAGTGATTTCTTGAGATAGAATCTACTCCTGGTGAAGATGCTGTGAATATTGTTGAAATGATTACAAAAGATTTAGAAGATTACATAAACTGAGTTGATAAAGCAGTGGCAGGATTTAAGATTAAAACTGACCGCAATTTTTAAAGAAGTTCTACTGTGGGTCAAATGCCATCAAACAATACCACATGCTACAGAGAAATCATTTGTGAAAGGAAAAGTCATTCAATGTGGCAAACTTCACTGTTGTCTTATTTTAAGAAACTTCCACAGTCACCACTCTCATCAGTCAATACCCACCAACATCAAGGTGAGACCCTCCACCAGTAAAAAGTTATGACTCATTGAGGGCTCAGAGAATTGTTAGCATTTTTTATCAATAAAATATTTTAAAACTAAGGTATGTACACTGTTTCTTTAGGTATAATGCTATTGCACATTTAATAGATTAGAGTATAATGTAAACATAATTTTTATATGCACTATAAAAGAAACCAAAATATGTGTGTGACTCAGTTTATTGCAATATTCACTTTATTGTGGTGCTCTGAAACCAAACTGCAGTATCTCTGAGATGCACCTGTAAATCACTCAAAAAGCATGAGTTCAATTTTAAGAGTTACTGAACGCCATTCAATATTACGAGTTAAATATTAGAATTCCTGGAGGTCCTATCCAGAGCAATTGGGCAACAGAAAGTTAAAAAAAAAAAGGCATCCAAATATGAAAATAAGTAAAACTATATCTCTATGCAAACAATATGATTCTATAGCTAGAAAACCTTAAAGACCCTGCCAAAAGTTTCCAGATCTGATCCTGGAGCTGATAAACCACATTGGTACAGTTTCAGGATGTACATTCAATGGAAAAAAATCAATAGCATTTCTATATACCAATCATGTTCAAGCTGAGAGCCAAATCAAGAATGCAAACCCATTTACAATGGCAACACAAAAATTAAAATACTTAAGAATACATCTAACTAAGTGAAAGATCTCTACAAGGAGAACTATAAAACACTGATAACAGAAGTCATACAAGACACAAACAAATGGAAAAACAACTCATGCTCCCAGATTGGAAGAATCAATATTATTAAAATGGCCATACTGCCTAAGGCACTCTATAGATTCAATGCTATTCATACCAAACTACCAATGTCATTTTTCACAGAACTAGAACAAACTATTCTATAATTCACACAGAACCAAAAAAGAGCCCAAATAGCCAAAGCAATCCTAAGTGAAAAAAACAAAGCCAGAGATATCACATTACCTGACTTCAAGCTATACTGTAAGGCTACAATAACCATAAACAGCATGGTACTTGTCCAAAAAGAGACACATAGACTAATGTAACAGAACAGAGAACCCAGAAATAAAGCTGCACATGTACAGCCATCTGATCTTTGGCAAAGTAGACAGGAAGACAAAATGGGAAAAGGACTCCCTATTCAACAAATGCTGTTGGGAGAGCTGGCTAGCCACATGTGGAAGAATGAAACTGGGCCTGTCAGCATCTACAAAAATAACTCAAAATAAAGATTTCAATGTGAAACCTCAAACTATAAGAATCCTAGAAAAAAAACTAGGAAACACTACTCTGGACTCCATCCATGGCAAAGAATTAAGTCTTCAAAAGCAATTGCAACAAAAACAATAATTGACAAGTGGAACCTAATTCAACTAAACAGATTCTGTACAGCAAAAGAAACTATCAACAGAATAAACAACCCACAGAATGGGAGAAAGTATTCACAAACTATGCATCCAATAAAGGTCTAATATCCAGAATCAATAAGGAACTAAACTGAGCAAGCAAAAAACATATAGCCTCATTAAAATACGGACCAAAGACATGAACAGACACTTCTCAAAAGAAGACATACAAGCGGCCAAGAAACACATGAAAAAATGCTCTGCATCACTAATCATCAGAGAAATGCAAATCAAGACCACAATGAGATACCGTCTCACACCAGTGAGACTGGCAATTATTAAAAAGTAAAACAAAACAAAACAAAAAATGTGTTGGGAAGGGTGTGAAGAAAAGAGAATGCTTATACACTTTTAGTGGGAATGTAAATCAGTTCAGCCACCGAGGAAAGCAGTTTGGAGGTTTCTCAAAGAACTTAAAACAGAACTACCATTTGACCCAGCAATCCCACTACCTGGCATATAACAAAAAGTTAATAAATCATTGTACCAAAAACACACATACACTCACATGTTCATGGCACCACTATTCACAATAGCAAAGACATGGCATCAATGTAGGTGTCAATCAACACTAGACTGGATAAAGAAAATAGATGCACAGTATTCCATAGTGTATATACATGGTGAATATTCCATATACTCCATGGAATACTATGCATCCATAAAAAAGAACAAAGTCATGTTGATATGGTTTGATGCTGTGTCCCCACCCAAATCTCATCTGGAATTGTAATCCTCATAATCCCCACATGTTGAGGATAGGACCCAGTGGGAGGTGATTGGATCATTGGGGTAGCTTCTCCAATGCTGTTCTTGTGATGGTGAGTTCTCATGAAGTCTGATGGTTTATTATTATTATTATTATTATAAGTTCTGGGGTACATGTGCAGAAAGTGCAGGTTTGTTACATAGGTATACACATGCCATGGTGGTTTGCTGCATCCATCACCCTGTCAACTACATTAGATATTTTTCCTAATGCTATCACTTCCCTATCCCCCCACCCCCTGCTATCCCTCCCCTAGTCCCCCCGTCAACAGACCCTGGTGTGTGATTTTCCCCTCCCTGTGTCCATTGTACTCGTTGTTCAACACCCACTTATGAGTGAGAACATGTGGTGTTTGGTTTTCTGTTCTTCTGTCAGTTTGCTGAGAATGACGGTTTCCAGCTTCATCCATGTCCCTGCAAAGGACATGAGCTCATCCTTTTTTATGGCTGCATAGTATTCAATGGTGTGTATGTGCCACATTTTCTTTACTCAGTCTATCACAGATGGGCATTTGGGTTGGTTCCAAGTCTTTGCTATTGTGAACAATGCCACAATAAACATATGTGTGCACGTGTCTTTATAATAGAATGATTTACATACCCAGTAATAGGATTGCTGTGTCAAATGGTATTTCCAGTTCTAGATCCCTGAGGAACTGCCACACTGTCTTCCACAATGGTTGAACTAATTTACACTCCCACCAACAGTGTATAAGTGTTCCTATTTCTCCACATCCTCTCCAGCATCTGTTGTTTCATGGTTTTTTAATGATCGCCATTCTAACTGGTGTGAGATGGTATCTCAATGTGATTTCAATTTGTATTTCTCTAATGGCCAGTGATGATGAGCTTTTTTTCTCATGTTTGTTGGCTGCATAAATGTCTTCTTATGAGAAGTGTCTGTTCATATCCATCACCCACTTTTTAATGGGGTTGTTTTCTTCTTGTAAATTTGTTTATGTTATTTGTAGATTCTGGATATTAGCCCTTTGTCATATGGGTAGATTGCAAAAATTTTTCCCCATTCTGTTGGTTGCCTGTTCACTCTAAGGATAAGTTTCTTTTGCTGTGCAGAAGCTCTTCAGTTTAATTAGATCACATTTGTCTATTTTGGCTTTTGTTGCCATTGCTTTTGGTGTTTTAGTCATGAAGTCCTTGCCCATGTCTATGCTCTGAAAGGTACTGCCCGGGTGTTCTTGAAGGGTTTTTATGGTGTTAGGTCTTATGTTTAAATCTTTAATCCAACTAGAGTTAATTTTTATATAAGGTGTAAGGAAGGGTTCCAGTTTCAGCTTTCTGTATATGGCTAGTCAGTTTTCCCAACACTATTAAATCAGGAATCCTTTTCCCATTGCTTATTTTCATGGTTAGGAAGAATCAATATCATGAAAAGGCCATACTGCCCAAAGTAATTTACAGATTCAACACTAACCCCATCAAGCTACCAATGACTTTCTTCACAGAATTGGAAAAAACCACCTTAAATTTCATATGGAACCAAAAAAGAGCCCACATAGCCAAGACAATCCTAAGCAAAAAAACCAAAAAAACCAAAAAACAAAAACAAAGAAACAAACAAAAAACAAATAAACAAAGCAGAAGGTATCATGCTACCTGACTTCAAACTATACTACAAGGCTACAGTAATCAAAACAGCATGGTACTGGTACCAAAACAGAGATATAGACCAGTGGAACATAACAGAGGCCTCAGAAATAACACCACACATCTACAACTATCTGATTCTTGACAAACCTGACAAATCTGATGGTTTTATAAGTTCCTCTTTCACATGCTCATACTCTTACCTAAAGCCTTGTGAAGAAGGTGCCTGCTTCTCCTTCTACCAGGAGTGTAAGTTTCCTGAGTCCTCCACAGCCATGCAGAACTGTGAGTCAATTAAAACTCCTTTGTTTATTAATTAAATTACCAAGTCTCAGGTAGTTTCTCTGTAGCAGCCTAAGAATGGACTAATACACATGTCCTCTGCAGCAACATGGATGCAGCTGGAGGCCATTATCTTAAGAAATCAATTCAGGAACAGAAAACCAAATACCACATGTTCTCACTTAGAAGTGGAAGCTAAACAACGGGTACTCATGATCATAAAGATTCCAGCAATATACACTGAAGACTACTAGAGGGAGGAGGGAGAAAGGGAAGAGGGATGAAAAACTCATTGTTGGGTACTATGCTCAGTACCTGGGTAGGATGAGGTATCACTCTAGACTATGAGGATATCACTCATACTCTAAACCTCAGCATCATGCAATATACCCAGGTAACAAACCTGCACATGTATCCTCTGAATCTAAAATAAAAGTTGAAAAAAAAGAATTCCTATTACAGTGATTATGGATACTCACGTATAGTTTCAACTATACATGCTATATCCTACAAATAGTAGGCATTCAATAATTGCTGAATGAAAGAATGAAGAAACAAATAAACATCATTTAAAACAAGATATCCAAATTACTAATTTTTTTCTACCCTTGAAATCAAATATAACTACTCTACTAAATATATCTAGAGTTTTCCAGAACAATGTAATATAAATAAAATGGACAAAAGTGATATGCTTGCTGTGCAAACTGGAATAAGCAATATATAATTACAAACAATAATCTACCTATATGCTCAAATACTGACTCTTTATCTTAATGGTGCAATTCTTTATCTTCATAAAAACACCAAACTTCCACCTTTATTTCTTATTGTCAAGTGAAGAAGCCTCTTTGGTTCTGGAAGGCAATCAGGTATCTTTTTATTGACCACCTATATAACCAGAATGCTGTAATGTATTTCAGGATAAGAAACAGGCAGGTCTGTCTCTTGAACTTTGCCTAAACACATACTACTGAAGTCTAACTGATAATCTTTGGAGAAATAGTACAACTCATTTTGATGATTCCACAGAAAGATGTAAGAGGAAGGAATGTTTAAAAGGAATGATTGTGGGATTTTTTGTTTGTTTGTTTTGACAGGGGGTGAATAAAACTAAGAGTAAATGTGCTGATATCCTAATTATTCAAAGGGGAAAAACCAGAAAAATAAAAACAGTAATAATAATAATGTCACTCATTTAGTGAACAAGAAAGGAATATGGTAGAGACTGGATGCTCACTAAACCTGTTTTTGCTTCTCAGACACACAGCCAAACTACATTTCCCAGCCCTCCTTTATGTTAACAGAGGTCATAAGACTTGAGTTATGGCAAATATGTACAAAGTGGGTGGAAGTAATAACAAGGTGCTTCCAAGTTTGGCCCATGAAACCTCACACAATCCCCCATATATTATGCTCTGCTACTCTCCATATATGGACTGAATATAGAGGAGGATAAGGCCCAACATATGGTAGGACTATGTGAGGGAAGGAGTATGGAACTCTCACTGACTGCATAAAGTAGAGCCATTCAACTCTTCTATCCACCATCTCTCCTCTACACTTTAGGGTGGCCAGCTTTAACAAATAAATATACAGAGAGTTGCTGAATTTGAATTTCAGATAAACACATACTTTTTAAATTACAAATATGCCTTATACAGTATTAAAGACATACCTATAAATCTATGCAATATTTAGGACACACTTATAATAAAAAATTGTTTATTGCTTATTTGAAATTCAAATTTAACTGAGCATCTTGTATTTATCTGGCAATCCTACCCATAATAGACTGTGACATAAGGTAAGAAATAAACTTTATTGTATTAAGGCACTGAAATTTGCAATTGTTTTTACAACCACTTCCCTACCTTGACTAATAAAAAACATACAAATACTATTTTAAGGAACAGTAATAGAAATAATTAGTAGTAGTAATACCAACAACAGTAATAGAAATAATTAGTTGTGTGAATAAAGTCTGAAAACATCACCACATAGTTGATTTATAGTTAAGCTGATCATGAACCAAGTTCTTCTGCCTCTCAGGCACAGCATATACAACAACTGAGATTCATGGAATTCACATATACTTGTTGATTACATATTAGATGTGATATACTCTGGGATATATATACAATGAACAAGACGTATTTCGTGTAACAGGTCAGCTTAGACAAGTGCTAACCCTTGCATAATACAAAAAACAATACATGGCAAATTAAAAGGGAAAACTGTGCTAATAAACAATCTTTAATTCTGACACCAAAAAAGTTGTTACAGAAGCGACATGAAGTGAAAAACTAATTTATAAAAAGGCAGAGAGAGTATTTTAGTTTTAATTTATTTGTCATAGACCTTTGCTCCCAGAATCCAATGTCCACTACATTCTTGGTGAGCTAGACAGATCAAATTCCTTTCCCTTCCTTTTCTCTGTAATAGTTTTAAAGGGAATGTTTAAGTGCAAATCCGGTTGATCAGATGAAATTCCCTTTCCTTCTTTCTTCTTTTAATAGTTTTAAAGGGAGTGTTTAAGTATAAGCCTGGTTGATCAAGAACAACGGCTATCATTTATTAATCACCTACTGAGTGTTAGGCATTGTACCAAGTACTTTATGTAATCTCATTTAATCACCATAATAGCAATGAATAGGCATTACCTTTCCCACTTTACAAATAAAGAAGCTATGCCACACATAACTTTACACAACTTGTCCAAGGTCACATGTTAGTAAACAGCAAAATCACAATTTTAAATTAAGTTCTAATTCCAAAGCTTGCATTCTTGATCACTAATTTACCTTGCAAAAGGATCCCTTTGAGATTTGATTATTCTATGCCTCAACCCAATAAAGTCTTTACTGATACAGAAGTCAATTTTTAGGTGAAATTTACAAATGTCTGTGTATTTTTTTTCTCTATGCCAGGTCACTAACTAGACCAACAATAAAAAATGCTGCTGCCAGAAGGTATAAGCATACGATCTCAGTGTCTTCAACTTTAACTTTCAGGAGATTTAGTAATTTTTAGGCTTGAGTTACTCTTAGAATATGTCTTTGAGGTCAAAGACATATTGAAAAAAATATTTTCCATAGAATTGTTCATATATATCCAAAGATAAAACTACTAGTCTGCTTAAAAGTTTTCCTCTACATTAATTTTAATAAAATATTATGAATCCATGGTAAGGTTTAGATAGGCTACTGGAAAACAGAAAAAGTCAATGAATTTACTGATCAATGACTTCTAGAACAAATGACTTCTCAAAAGAAATTTGCCTTCTAACACAATGCCAATCTTATGAACATTAAATGTAAAATGTTACAGTATGTTCTAGAAAACATCACAAAGAATTATCTTAGAATGTATTAGAATAATGCTTGTTAGAAGTTTTCACCTAGACTAATCATCATTCATAGTTTGGGCTTTTATAGTAAAGGGCAAATCTTGGCAAAAAATATAACAAAATTGTCTATCAAGAAATACATGTTCAGGCCAAAATCCAGAACACTAACACCACCATAAAATGCTGGTGGGGATCTGGAACAACAGAAACTCATCCATTTTTGGTAGAAATGCAAAATGGAGCAGCCACTTTGGAGGACAGTTTGGCAGTCTCTTACAAAACCAAACATACTCCACCGTATTATCCAGCAACTGCTCTCCTTGGTACTTACCCAAGAAGTTGAAAAGCTATCCCCAAACAAAACTCTGCACATAGATATTTGTAGCAGCTTTATTTATAATTGCCGATACGTAGAAACAACCAAGATGTCCTTCAGTAGGTGAGTAGAGAAATAAACTGTATTATAACCAGACAATGGAATATTATTCAGTGCTAAAAAGATATGAGCGATCAAGCCATGAAAACACATGGAGAAAACATTTTTTTTTTCTTTGAGACAGGATCTGACTCTGTTTCCCAGGGTTGAGTGCAGTGGCACAATCACAGCTCACTGCAGTCTTCGAATCCTGGGCTCGAGCAGTCTTCTTGCTTCAGCCTTCCAAGTAGCTAGGACTACAAGCACGTGCCACCATGTCTAGCTAATGTTTCTGTTTTTATTCTTTGCAGAGATGATGTACTATGCTGCCCAGGCTGGTCTCAAAGTCCTGGATTCAAGTCATCTTCCCACCTTGGCCTCACAAAATGCTGAATTACACATATGAGCCAAAGTGCCCAGCTGAGAAAACTTAAATGCATATTACTAAGTGAAAGAAACCAATCTGAAAAGGCTGACTACATATTGTATGATTCTAACTATATGATATTCTAGAAAAGGCAAAAGGAGATAGTGAAAAAATCAACAGTTGCCAACAGTTGAAGGAAGGGAAGGATGTAAAGATAGGACACAAGGATTTTTAGGGCAGTGAAATTATTCTGTATGTTACTGTATAAACCCATGGAATGTACAATAACAAAGTGAACTCTAATGTAAACTTGGACTTTGGGTGATAATGTGTCAATGTAAGTTCATTGACCTTAATGCATGAACCACTGTGGGGGCAGCATGTTGATCAAAGAGGTTGTATATTAGAGGCAAACGGGTATATGGGAAACCTCTGAACTTTCTACTTAATTGTGCTATGAACTGTTTTAAAAATAAAATATACTTAAGAAATATATATTCAGACAGCCCTATACCAGTCCTTGAATTCTTAAGAAAAATATTCTAACTATAGATCTAATGCATATTAATTCTGCCCAAATAGTATTTCATGACATTTGTATGAATCAAAGTAAAATGACTCAAAAATCCTGCCTCTTCTCCAGTGAATTTACTAAAATGGGCTACAGAATATATTTTAAAATACACAATATTAAGAAGGTAGTTTTATCTTTTATAAAGTGAAATGTTTATACATATTTAACTGACATTATATTTATTTAAGAAAGATCCTTAATAAGCAAGGTACATCATAGTTTTTAAATTACCAAAGGAAACCTCTAACTGATAAGCTATTATCTGGCTTCAAGTCTTAAAAATGTTAAATTTCCAAAACTTTAAAAATCTTCTTTACCCTTTTCACCCATACTGCTGAAGACTTAGTTCAACCACTACCACACCTTAACTGTGCCATTGAAATAAGTAGCATTGAAATAAGGAGCACATGGTTTATCTACCTGCCCTCATCTTTCTCTTCATCAATCATTACCTTGTCTTGCTCTGACAATGTTGGATCATACTGTCAAATATCTCTGCTGTGATCATGTTACTGACGCATTCAAGTATCTTCCATGAGTCCCATTTATCTAAACATCTTATGTTTTTTAATCTCATAGTAAGTCCCTCCACACCCTAAGTCCAAATTGCATTTCCAGGCCTTACTTCTAACAGCCTTCTCGCACGTATCCTACATCTTGTTACAGCTTTGTGTTACTGTATATGCATCTGCTTTCCCAAGCCAAAACTCTAAGCCCTTTGGAAAGAACACCTCAATAGCCTCCATCTGCAATGGTGTTTGGTAGTATCTACTGAAAGAATACATGAATGATTAATACAAAAATTATACCAGAAGGCTCTGATTAAGACAGTAACTTTACTGATCATTTTTAAACAATATTATTGAGAAACGATTGATATATAAATAATATATATGACTTGCTGTGTTTGGGGATAAGTATAGGCCCTTGAAACCACCACTTCTAAGGTGATAATTACTGGTCATTTATTGACTGACTGTTAATATGGCATTACATTTTTGGTTTCCTGAAGTATGGTAAGTCATACTTTTCAGGTGACTTAGGTTTTGATATTTCCCTTCTCTCCCTTTGGTGTCCAGTTTTTCTAGATATCAGTCTTTTCTTGAGAGGATACTCTGTCCTCTCTTTTTTTGTTACACTGTCCCATACTGTCCCTCTCACCCTCCATCTTCAAGACAAATGTCCAGATTCACAGTTTAAAGAAATAAAAGACTATATTTCATATATTTACTCTGGCTTGCCGTACTGATTACACATCAACGTATGCATTTTAGCCTATGTTACTGTACATGAACATTAACAGTAATTAACTGTATTTTATGCTCCAAATCTGTTTTCTGACATTTGGAAAGAATAACTCTGCTTCTGATACTACTGTCATCTCTAATATTATCTAACATTATCGAGTTTTGTTTAACTTCTCATGTGTTTGGTCTTGACTTTCTATCAAAATTGCAAACTCCCTGAGGACCACAATTATAAAGACTCTTATATTACTGTATTATCTAACAAAACCTCATTCAGCACCTTAGACTTAATAGCTAGATGATGAATAAATAGCATTATTGAAATGTCATATTAAAATATTCATTTTTTAGACCAAAGTAATTTTATTAATGAGAAAATGAAAAGTAATAATTTAAAGATATTAAAAAGAGGGTCATGAAAAAATTACACTCATCCATTCTTTGACCTTCTTTTTGATTTTGCACAAATGGGCTAAAACCTCAAAATAATGCTTAGTTGATTTTAACTGAGGAGAATGGGACAATCTGATTCTCTACATAAATCACAACATGTCAACAAGTCTCTATTTGACTTAACCATGTAGATATAATTTTAGGATTTGCCTTGTTTATATTCTATGGAATAACAGATTAGGACTTACCAAGGCTAATTTTGAGCTCGCCAAACACAGGCATTATGTTTACAATAAAAGAAGTTTAGTAATCATAGGAGAAGAATGCTCATTTTATTATTATAATTAATTAGGAATCAACTGCTTTACACTATTAAAACAACAAATTATTTAGCCTTTAAATTTTTTTCCTGTATTATCTCACTACACTAAAAATACATTTAGTTTTGGGAATTAGAAAAACAAGATCTTAGTTTTCTTAAGTATATGTATCTGCTTGATAACAATAAATCTGATGATTTTATTTGCAGAAGATATTTAACATAAGCATAATCACAGTTTTCCTACTTAATGGTATTTCAAATGAAGCACTTTAGGTCTCCATTTTTGGAATTTTATTATACTCATGATTTTAAAAGTTATAGAAATGCAAATGCTTTTATATAGAGTTAACCTCTAAAATTCTGGCAATCAGTCTAGAATCAGTCTTTCTCAATGGGAAAGCTTGAACAACAAATGATTCCACAGGAGAAATTTTCCACTTGCATTCTGTTACTAAAATAAAAGTATTTATTACTTATTTACTAAAATGTTTAAAAGAAATGTAACTGCATTTCTTTCAGTAAAGCTCTCAACTTAAATCTTACTTAAATTGTTTGTTGTTCACCTGGCAAACAAAGAATTTAGTAATTATATTTCAGTGCTGAAAACTATATAAAATTAAGTTTTCTAGAATGTAAAAATATATACTTTATTAAATCTAGAGACAATTACAATTTATGCTTATTTTTATGCCATTGTTCTGGTACTTAAAAAAATCTATGACTATTTTTTAAAACGTTGACAACTATTAAATAGATCTGAAGTAATTACATATTTTGATGGTCACTGTACATTTCTTTGGGAATTTCTAAGTATTCGAAGCAGGCTATTTTCAGAAAACATTTAATTGAATCATAAAAGGTATAAGTGTATGAACTCACACTTCACACACTGTGATCTCACATTCACTTTCTAGTTACAGTCACTTGACATTAGGAAAGTATTGGATATGGCTTATTTTGTTTTGTAGCATAAAATTAATAACATTATCTTGGTAAGTGAGTATATGAATATTTGTGCTAATTCTTGCACAGAGAGATATATAAGCAAAGAAGAACCTAAAAGTATGTTTAATGGTAGTTTTCAAATCCGTATTAGCTCATATAATATATATTTAAAATAAATATGTATACTTAAGAAGTAGAGTGAACCTAATAATTATCATCAGAAACTGTTTTAGAAACCAGAAATGGTTGGGCACCGTGGTTTATGTCTGTAATCTCAGCACTTTGGGAGGCTGAGATGGGTGAATCACCTGAGGCCAGATTTTCGAGACCAGCCTGACCAACGTGGTGAAACGCTGTCTACTAAAAAGACAAAAATTAGCTTGGTGTGCTGGCGGGCACCTGTAATCCCAGCTACTTGGGAGGCTGAGGCAGGAGAATCCCTTGAACCCAGGAGGTGGAGGCTGCAGTGAGCCGAGATCTCGCCATTGCACTCTAGCCTGGGCGACAGAGCAAGAAACTCCATCTCAAAAAACAAAACAAAACAAAACAAAACAGAAATTTACACAGTCAAAGGGGCCAGGCCCGGTGGCTCGTGTTTGGTAATCACAGCATTTTGGGAGGCCCAGGCAGGTGAATCACTTGAAGTCAGTCAGGAGTTTGAGACCAGCCTTACCAACATGGTGAAACCCTGTCTCTACTAAAACACAAAATTTAGCCAGGCATGGTGACACATGCCTGTAATCCCAGCTACTTGGGAGGCTGAGGCACAAGATTCACTTCAACCCAGGAGGCAGAGGATGCAGTGAGCTGAGATCACGCCACTGCACTCCAGCCTGGGTGACACAGCAAGACTATGTCTCAAAAAAAAAGGCGGGAGGAGAAAAAAAAACAAAGTAAAACAATATTTACAAAAAGTAATGTAAAGGTGTGCATGTGAGAGGAAGTGGTAGAACAAAAACAGTTTTGGATTGTTTAATTTTTTCAGTTAACCTGTGACATAGTGATAGGCTTTTAGTAATTTTAAAGAGCATGAAAATGCTAAGTAGGTTTGGAATTTATAAATTCTTCTTCATCCATTTATACAGCAATGGATAATATTACACAGCATGTAATATTATCTCTTTACCTGAAAAAGCAACATTAAAAATAGGTCACAGCTTCTGAGGGAGGATACAAAGTGTCAGGAGTACTGCCAGCACAGTAGCAGTTCAGGAAATGATGATGATAATGAGACCCATGACTGCTGAGAATCGGAAGAGCAGGCATCAATTCTCACTCTAACCCTAACAATCACCCATTGTCTATGAGGCCTTGGGTGAGTCACTTAAGCTTAGTGATTTAACAGCAATTTTGAATTTACCTTCCTCACTATGGATTATAAGATTAAGTAGAGCCAACATGAAATGTGCATGCAAAACCTATTTTTTCACTCATGATCCTAGTCTCTGTAACCACCTTTTATGTTTAATTTCCTCTAGACAAGTTAAATATTTATACAAATTAGAAAGGCTAAGAGATCAATTCTAAAAATATAGGAATCTTTCAGAAACAGTTTATTTTATAAGGGAAACAAGATTGTGATATGCTCCACCCTGCACCTCTCCACACACTACGTAACAGCCACTCCCTAAACCCCAGACTTGGGCTGGACATTTTCTTGACTCATAGCATAAAAAAAAATATCATTACTGAAGTAAACTTATAAAGTTACAGAAATGGCTAGCTATTTTCAAGTAATCATATAAAAACTCAGAAAAATTTATAACTAGAATAACTCTCCTTTATGTTGCAATTACTTAGAAATTCAGTAACAAGCATCATCAAAATATACATATTGCTTCATATATTTATATATAAATAAAATACCATCATCAGGGCAGCAGGAAACAGAGGCAGCAGGGAGTAGAAATGAGACAAGGACAGGATGTTGCTGTTTTAGCAGAACATTTGACAATGTATTTACTTTTTATACAACTAAACTAAATGTTTATATAATTAACTTTCTTATTTTCCCTTTCTGCTTTTTCTTCTTTTCTTACCATCCTTTCCTTCTTCCATCCTTTCCTGCTTTCTTTCCCTCCTTCTCTCCTACTCTTTTTTATTAATCCTTTCTTCCAACCAACATTGGTTTCTGGCTGAGATCACAGTTTCAACAAGAAATAAAAACTGCATTACTCAGGAAGGAACTCATAAACTTCCCCTCCCCCAAATGCCATTAGAGACTTCCTGAATAAATGAGAAATGCATTAATTAATTTTAAAACAAGAGAGTGCTTGCATAAGTAACAAAAACAGATTCCGGTCTACATTATGATTAAAATCAACTTGAATAATAAAAATCAGATATAAATAAGATCTACTAGGACATCTGACACGTCCCAACAATGTGTAGGCTTTCTTAGTACACTGTCAAACAATCAGAAGTGGAACTTCTACCACTTCTCTTTAAAAGTTCCATAGCATAATGGATTTCATTAACATCAAGTTTTTTGTAAATATACCTATGGCTGACATTATTTCATTCAAAATCATTTCATTATTCACGGTCATACTAGTAGCAGAATAGCTGAATAAAATAATGCACATGTATGTATAATTTTAAATATATAATTATCTTTAATTTTATATAATAATTATTTATATATTTAACACAAAGGCTCAAATTTTGTATTTCACATAAAAACACTACGTATATCCACATACATTCTTGCTCTGAGGCTTATTCTCTGCATTAATTTTTTAACAACGGTTACATAAAAATTCCTTCTACAAATTATATTTTAGTTACAGCTGATAAACCAGTAGCCTTTTTGACTCATATTTAAAGGACAAATAGAAAAAGAGGTTTAAAATTGTTATTTGCTTTAGTTTTCTGTTTGTTTTGCATGACAGTTTATGGGCAAGCCAGTAATTTGTATACTAAGCTTCTACATTAAGATGGCTCTCAACAAATGATTTGGTCATTATAGAGATAATAAATACCATTCAAGATGATAATTTAAATAAAAATGTGTTGACTTAAGAGATAAACTTAGGTAAAATCTGATTTCTCTTCTGTTTTCAATGACTCTTAACATAGTACAGCCACTGAAAGGAACTTAATGTTTGTCAGGAGCCATTGAACTTTATAGTGAGCATCTGGGTAGTGCCACAGTGCAGATGTTGCAGTAGAATACCACAGTAAAACTACTTTAAGTTTCATCCGGTTAATAACAGTACTTCAATGAAGACTGCTTTCTGTAATTTCTGACTTATTTTTGACCAAATAAAATTTGTTTGCCTTTTTTAAAGAATTTTGATTTTCTTACAAAACAAAGTCCTCGACTTCTACAATATAATAAAGTGAAGACTTTAGAGAAAAATAAATTTAATTTTTCTAATAAAAAATCACTAATACAAAACATTATCAATAAGTCACAAAACGAAGAACATCTGCATAAACCAAATTTTAAAATCCTGTATCTTTGGAAATAAAGAACATTTATAAATGTTCCTAAATGTGATTTGTAATTTATATAACTCATTTTGGCTGTTTTTTGTGGAAAACCATTTTTAGGGACTGCTCAGGTATGAGCCCTTGCAAATTTTGGTTAAATGTAAGAAATTATGGAAACCAAATGTGTTCTTAGTGGCATTATCAAAACATTTCTCCAACTTCTTTGGCAACTTGTGCATTTTCCTTATATGTCTTCCACATTCCTCATCTTTGTCTGACCCTGCCAAATTCTCTTCACATTCTAATTAGCTTTGGCTTCTATGTTGTTGCCTTGGTCTATTATTAGTCGATTTTATTATTAACACCATAATATATGCTCACTGTACAAAAATCACAAAACACATAGAACCAGTAAGAAAATAAAAATCAAATATAACAATTGCTGTTAACATTTTTGGAAATGTTAACATTTTAGATAATAATGAAATCAATGTACAATCTGTATCAGTTTGCAATGTGATTTTTCACTTAAAAATATATTCTAAATATCTTCTAGTTCTCTAAGTCTCCACATTTTTACTATTTTTCTCAAAAAATATTTCCAAGTCTTTACTGCTTCACTATTCTAGAAAAGAGGTCAGCAAACTTTTCTGAAAATGAGCAGATAGTAAATATACTAGGCTTTGCAGGCCTTATAGTCTCTCCTGCAGCCATTTAGATCTGACATCCGCAAAAGCAGCCACAGACACACATGAAGAATGGGCATGGCTATGTTCCAAAGAAAATTTTATTTACAAAAACTGTCAGGAGTTTGCTGGCCCACATTCTAGACAGTTACTTATAAAGAGATACTGCATATCATAATTAGCATCACCCCTGCAAAAATTTCATTTATCATCTTTACATATTATCTTTATATAGTGACCTTTTCCTATCAATACAGATTTAGCCCAACACATAATATCAGGGACTATGCTCATTTCCAGTGGTAACTGCAAATGTGAATCTTCAAAAGCAGTTAAAAATTCTCCATGTTTTATGGACACAAGAAAGACTTTCTCAGCTCAGTCTGTATCTTAGAAACCCATATTTCAATAACAAAGTAAGAAGGATTCTCTTCCCTCTACCCTTTAGCCAAGACAAGTTGAAGTTAAATGAGAAGTAACTTTCTGACACACACAATTTTAGTTCCTGTTTCAAATCCATGAAAGAGAAATTGACAATGAAGGAGTTATGATTAGCAGGAAACCTACAAGTTTATATGCATGCATATCCATGCTCTGCTCCTTCCACACTATCACAATGAAAGAGATCTTTCTCCTTCTAGGGCTCTTTATTTACTTTTACTGTGGATCCTATTCCCTACTGCCTTTTCATTATGGCTCAGAAGCTCTCTCTGTTTACTATTCTCTCTCATCCTCTCCTATGTCTCTTCAACTGCGCTCTCTCATTGCTTGCTTGCTGCCGCCAGCATTTAAATTTATTTAGCATTTTAGTCTGGCTTTAGTCCTTCCTAAAATCTCAACTGTCCCCTACTCTTGTTTTTCACAGCCAAGTTTCATGAAATAATTGTGTATCTTTCTCTATTCTCATTTATTCCTTATTCTAATCAGGTTTTGCCCCCATTGAACCACTGAAATTGACTAAAGTTATCAGCGAATTCCTTATTGTTAAATCCAAACATCATTTTCATCCCCGGTCTTGCTAAAAGGCAGCATGATGTACTTGTTAAGAGCATAAATTCTATTGTGAAATTGCATGAGTTCAAATCCTGATTCACTTATTAGCTATGCATTTTCTTGGGCAACTCAATTTCTCTACACCTCATTTACTCATTATTATATACTAATTCTGCAGGTATCTAGCCCAAAGGATTGTTGTGCAAGTTAAATTAATATATGCAAAACCACTTGCTCCAAAATAAGCTCTATTAAAAAAGTTGTATATAACTTTTGTGATAACACAGTCTCTGGGTTTTTCTCTTACCTCTGTGATTCATCCTTCCTAATCTCACTTTCATGTCCCTCTTCCTTCATACTCTGGTACTCCTTAAAGTGGATATAGCCTTTATGGCCTAGCCCCTATTTAACTCTGACAATGTTAATTGATGTTTGTTTCTTCTATACTTTAAAGATGTTATTCCATTGTCTTCTCATTTTCATTACTTTCAACAAAAAGTTTGCTGAAATCTTTATTATGCTTCCTCAACACATAACGTGACTTTTCTAAAGGCGGCTTTTAAGATTTTCTCTTTGCCATTGGTTTTGAACAATTTGATTATCACATGCATTGGTGTATTTTTCTTCACGTTTTTGTACTTGGGTTCTTTTACTGCCTTGGGTTTCTAAGTTGGCAGTTTGCCTCAAATTTGAAAGACTTGTGGCAGTGATTTCTGTAAGCATTTTTTCTGTCCTCCCTGTCTCTCTCCTCTCCTTTGGGTGAGTCTAATTCTAAATACATTGGGCTTTTTGAAGACACCCCAGAGCTCACTACTGCTCTACTCTCCTCCTCCTTCTTTTAAGTCATTTTTTCCTCCACTCTGTATTTCATTTCGGACAGTTTCTATTGCTATGTCTTCAAGTTTACTCATCTTTGCTTCTGCAATGTCTAATCTGCCATGAAACCTATCCAGTGTATTTTCCATCTCTAGATGTTGGATTTGGTTCTTTCTTGATATTCCATATTTCCACCTAACATGTTTCATTTTTCCTCTAATTTTTTGAATATATGGAACATCATAAAAATTGTTTTAAAGTATTTTCTAGTTCTAAACTCTGTGACAGTTATAAATTGGTTTTGATTCATTTTTCCCCTCATTATGGATCATATTTTCCTGCTTCTGTGCATCATCTGATAATATCTGATTGAAATCCAGCCATTGCAAATTTTATTTTGTTGGGTGCTGGATATTTTCTTGTTTCTATATATATATTCTTGAACTTTGTTCTGGGACATAGCCAAATTACTTGGAAATTGTTTGAACCTTTTGGTTCTTGCTTTTAAGATATCTTAGGTGGGACTCAAGCAACATAGAGTAAGTATCCATGTAGCAAGGCCCTTCCAAGTATGCTATCCAATACTCTGTGAATTATGAGGTTTTGCATTCCTTATGCCATGTACTGTTATAGTACCCTGTACTTTCCCTAAATAAAACCACCTTTCATACTTCATTGAAATTGCTTATCTGGTTGTGTTCTCTAAATATAGCACTTTCTCCATACTGTTGCTGTATGTCTTAGTCAGTCTGGGCAGCTATCATAAATTATCAAAAACTGGGTGGCTTAAACAATAAACACCTATTTCTGTCAGTTCTGAAAGCTATGAAGTCCAAGATCAAGGTGCTGGCAGATCTGATGTCTGGTAAGGGCACACTTCCTGGTTTGCAGATGGCTAACCTATTGTATCCTCATATGGCAGAGAACAGAGAGAGATATTTTATATTCTTAACACCTGATGCAGTCCTGGCACAGTAGGTGCTATTTGAATAAATATGAACATTAAAAGATGAATGCTGGTGAAATGTAAAAATTTGCATGTCTAAACCAAAGCTGTGTCATCAATGCCCTACAATGAACCATCCTTTTTATAACTCACATGGCTTGTCAAAATACAGTGATATTCTTTTATTCTTTAGGAAATCAGAACAACCTGCATGTTTAAATACAAAAGTTTGGTTCAACTTGTATTTTGTTTTCTATCTCTTCTAACATGTCTTTTACTTTCTTTCCTATCTCTTTGACATAAAGCTCCAGGACAAATTAACGGCCAAAGCAAAAAGATTATACAGAAGAGTAGTACTATATATATTTACTATGGCTTGTCAGAATAGAACATCTGATCTCTTAAACAGTATCATGATGACTAGAATTATCAGAGGAAGATCTAAGAAATATCATCCTCCATATGCTTAGGAAGATGTTTTTAAAAATTATTTATAATATAAGAAACAAGTAATGGAAATGAACTGTAAACTAGTAGCAGGTTTCCACCTTAAATTATGTGAGTTACTGAACTTTATAATTAATTTTCCTTCCTATAAAAATATCACTAAACCACATTTCTAAAATGTATCCTTCATTTTAATACATATTACTATAGTAATAATTTGGTCTTGTATATATTTAAGCCAATTTCATTCAATAAAAATGTTGTTAAATAAAGCAACTGTCAAAATCTTAAACGTCGAACAAAAAAAAAAACTGTAAACAGTTGATTTCACAAAATATTATCTATTCTGACAGAGTATTTCATAAGGTATCAGATGTCTAGTTTTATTTGTCCATAACCTAAAATTATTAAATAAGCTTTTAATTTACTTATTAAGAAAACAAAACTATACTGAATATATAATTTCATTCAATTATTTTGTGATTTCAAAATATGTTATCCTCACAGTCAATAACTGAAAAATATGAGTTTCCCCAGAAAAATAAACTTTAACATAAACGGTATTAAATAACAGAATATAACAGAATATGAAGTGAGCTGTTTACTATGTGCCATGGTTAACTGTATAACACTTCTTACTTGGTTAGGAAAAAAAGAGTCATGCTACTAGATCGTCATGTCATTTCCAATTTTACAAAAGAGATTGTGTTAAAATTTCAAGAGTATGAGTAACTTTCATGGGTCTTAAAATATCAAGTCCTTCAAATTAACAATCAGAAGACTTTTTAAATTTCACTGCATTGCTCTCTACTTAGATAGGAACAGTGCTATAGTTATAAACTCTGTACTCCCAAAGCATTGCAGGAAAAAAAAAAGGTAGTCAGAGCTTAAGCTTTTCATGCCAAAACAAGGAAAAATAATCTTTGGAAGAAGCTCAGAATGTGTCTGTAGAGAAAGTGAGTGTTTTAGCAATGCATGTGGCAGAAGTATTATTTTAGATAGATACAGATAGAAAGCCACCTCAGTGCATATTTTCCTACCTCTACTCTCTCCTACCCCTTATTCTTTTCACACTCCATCCAGAGAGAAGCAGCTCTGGAACATCTAAGAATACTCTTAGATTTTGTAAAGGTGCATTTTAACAGATGTAATTATGAAACTATGTTTCAAGTCTAGTTTTCCTTAAGTATTCCAATTCATAACAATATTTTTCCCAGTTTTATTTAAGTATAATTGACAATAAAATTGTATATATTTAAGGTATACATGTGATTTAAGGCATACACATTGTGGTGAGAATATTTAAGACCTACTCTCTTAGCAAATTTCAAGAATACAATACAGAATTATTAATTATAGTCATGTTTAAGCATAAGACTATTAAGTATCACTAAAATAGCTACAGAACTTAAGAAAAAAGTGCTCATGTCCTACTGCTGCTGACTTTAACACTATCCTATGATCAAAGGAGTTTCTCCTTGCACCAGAAATCTTTCCCTAAAATTAACGCTTTCAGAAATTAGTTTTCTCATTTACTTGCTTGAATAAATAAATGTCTGAAAAACTAGAGTAAACTATCACAAAAAATAATGTAATCCCCTGATAAATCCTTCCCCAAGAATTTTTTCTTTCTTTTTGTATTATGGCAATATCCTATGATACCGAACAAGGAAAATAACAGCCAAAGAGACTGAGAATAGAAAAAGAAAACAAAATTTTTGCTAATGGTCTTTTAAAACTTGGAAAACAACAATGAGCTTATCTCTAAAATGTGGTGTTAAGTATCTTTAAAAATTGTGTCTTATTCATGGAAGAGACAGCAATGCAGTGTCTGAAAAATACATAGTCTGTGCTTTTGCACTTATTAATCTTAAAAAATAATGCTATTTAATGACTTCTAATCCAAATCAGTAGCCTCAGGTTATATGTACCACAAACACATATTATTTGTTAAAAATAAACAAATAGGTAAGCAAAACTACCAGTTAATTCTCTTCTACTAAGTACTACATGTAGACAAGCACCAAAAAAAAGACAATTTCAGGATTAAGACCAAAACGAAGAAAAAGAGCTAGAATCACCTTTGTTTTCAACAACCCTATATTACTTAGAAGAAATCTTGAGTTGTGGCAGTGAAGAAGGCCAGAAATCAATAAAGCCCCACAGAGTAGAACTGCATCAAGACAGCAATTGTATACTGTAAATGCCTCTCATTCATCAAAATCTGCTGAAATTAAAGATTCATTTTTAAGGTCTTGAAAACTCACTAAAGCAATGTCACAACTTTAAAGAAATCACATAAAACATGATGGCAGCCTTAAACATGTTTTGCTCTTGTCACCCAGGCTGGAGTGCAATGGCAGATGGAGTACAATGGCATGATCTTGGCTCACTGCAACCTCTGAGTCCTGGATTCAAGCAATTCTCCTGCCTCAGCCTCTCAAGTAGCTGGGATTACAGGCATGAGCCACCACACTTGGCTTTTTTTTTTTGGTATTTTTAGTAGAGATGGGGTTTCGTCATGTTGGCCAGGCTGGTCTCGAACTCCTGACCTCAAGTAATCCACCTGCCTCAGCCTCCCAAAGTGCTGGGATTACAGGTGTGAGCCACCGTGCCTGGCCAAGACCTTTGTATATTCATATAACAATAATGACTAAGCAGTGTAGAAAGAAATAATTCTAGAAACATATTTTTCATTGTTATTACATATCTTAGTTGCCTATCATAACTAAGATATACACTCCTTCAAATCACATTAAGGAAAAGGAATATAAGAATCATTCCCTTTCCTATATGCTATTTGTCACAGAAACACATAACGATGCAAGAGTATCGCACTTTATAAGAGATAATTAAGTTGGTTCCTGATGCCAAATTATTGACACTAAAAACAACCAAGCAGAAATCAAAACAAACCATAAGAACAATCTATACAATGTAAATATGATATTAAAAAAAGAACCATATAATCATATGATAGCTATATAGGAACAAACCAATCCATGTCCTAAGAAATTCATGAGTAGAACAAAATATACTCTTTTTTGAAACCCTAAAGGATATCATTGTCTGCATGTAAACTCCAAAGAACGTTTATTAAAAAGCAAACAGAATTTATAAGTTAATTTAACAAGGAAGAAAATCAGTATTTCCATATATGGGCAATTAATAACTGGATATTCAACTTTTAAAGGTACCATTTATCTATACCACAAAAATCATTATTTTGTGTAGAGCTAACAAAACATGTGCATGAGCTGTGTGTTAAAAATTATAAATCACTAATTAAAGAAATGAATGAAAATTCATATAAATGGAGAGATATATAGCTTTCATGAAGGGGAAGACTCAGTATTGTTACTATTTGAATTCTTTTCAAGCTCTCTATAGACTCAACACAATTCCAATATCTCAACAGGATTGTTTTGAAGAAATCAAACACTAGAAATAGAAAAGAAGCAGAAGAGTCAAAACAATTTTGAAAAGAACAGCAAAGTTGAAGGTTTCACACTACCTGTAAATTTATTTACTATAGTAAATTTCAAGATTTACTATAAAGCATAGCAATGAATACAAGATGATAGTGGAAAAAGAACAGATCAATGGTACAGAATAGAGAATCCACACATATATGGTGATTTTCAACAAAGATGCAAGTACAATCCAAAGGAGAAATGAGAGTCTTTTCAATAAACAGTGCCGGAACTGGATATCCATAAGCCAAAATACAAAACAAAACAAGAAATTCCTAATCCAAACTCTGGACCATACACAAATATCAAAGTAGACCATAGAACAAAATGTAAAAACAAATTATCAAGGTTCTAGAGAATACACAGGAAAAAATAACTGTGATTTGGTTTAGACATGAACTCCTTAGATACACTACCAAAAGAGAGATATTGAAAAATGAAACTTCATCACAAGTAAAAACTTCTACTCTTTAAAAGACACCATAATTCTAACAGTATAGTACTAGCATAAAGACAGACATGTAGACTAACGGAACAGAATACAGAGCCCAGAAATAAGCGCATTCAGTCAACTGATCTTCATCGAGGGTGTCAAGTATATACAACAGGGAAAGAACAGTCTTCTATAAATGTTACTGGGGAAACAGAAAAGAATGAAATTAGACCCTTATCTTACACCAAACACAAAAATCAAACCAAAAATGGATTAAAGAATTAAACATAATACCAGAAACCATAAAACTACTATAGAAAACATGAGGAAAAGCTTTGCGGCATTGGTTAGCAATGATTTCATGGAAATGACACAAAAAACACAGGCAACAAAAGCAAAAATAAATGAGACTATATCAAACAGCAAAGCAGACAATCAATGAGTGTAAAGGCAATCCATGGAATGGAAGAAAATATTTACAAACCATATATCTAATATCTAATCATGGGTTCATCTCCAAAATATGTAAGGAACCCCTACAATTCAACAGCAAAATAAAAACACAAACAAAATGAATGTCCCAATTAAAACTGGGCTAAGAATTGAACAGACATTTCTCCAAAGAAGATATACAAATGGCCAACAGATGTGTGAAAAAAGACATTAACATCACTAATTAGGAAAATACAAACCAATGCCACAATGAACTATCACCTCACTCTTGTCAGGATGGCTTTTTTTTTTTTTAAGCAATCTGTTAATGAGGATGGGGAGAAACTGGAACCTCTGTACAAGAGAATGGAGAAAGGGAAGAAAGGAAGGAGGAAGAACATGTTTGCCTTAAGAATGCCGGCCTGAAATGGCTGAGTGATACGATGCCGTAAAAGAAGCTAGAACCTAGAGCTGCCTCCGTACCTCACAGTTTTCCAGTTTCAGTTCTGTTGAGTACTTATAATAAAACTCCTGTTCTTAAAATGGTACATTACACATTTTCATTGTCTATTCTACCCCTAACCAGTTTCAGAAGAACTTTCTCCCAGAATTGTCATTCCTAGGATTATATATAGCTGATCAGTCCAAAAAAAGTATCTTATCCAAAGCAGCCTACCTATCAGATTATCTCAGGACTGTGAACCAAGTTACCGTTTCTCATACAGACAGTGGTTGATGTTTTAGCTAAAAATTCATGCAGAGTTAGTCTTGTAGTCAGTATCTTAGGCAAAGTTCCATGCAAAATAAAGTTATGAAGTATCAGAAATCAAGAGAAAATTGCATTAAAGAATGGGTCAGACATTTACAAGCTTTGGTATTCAAAAGCTCTCTTCTAGTTTCCTGCTCCTTCTAACACCAAACATCACCTTACCAGATCCTTTCACTTCAAGCCAATAAGTTCTAAAAACTGCTTGCCAGCTGCTGCCAAAGAAGTACAGCTTTCTATCTTTTCATTTTTGTGTTCCCTGTCCACTTAACATTTCAAAAGCAATACCATGGCCTTGCAAAGAACCAATTCCTGTGATTCCCACCCCCACCCCATTGAAGTATACTTTGCAAGAGGATAAAGCATTTATACATAGTTTTCTGTGTATTTCTTCCTCTCAACATCCCTTTCCATATGTTATGCATATATATGGAAGTAATTTATTAAATTACTTCATATAACAGAAGTAATAACAGAAGTAATTTATTAAATTCTTCTGCTTCTTCTAGAAATATATTTCTAAATAAAAAATTGGGACTGCTTTTCTCAAACAGTCCAATAACAGAGCACAATATCTGAAATGAACCTCTCTTTAAAAAATCTAGACAAAGCCACTTAACCAGAAGTTACTGCCTATGAGTTACCTTGTGATAGCAACTGTTTTAAAATGGTTTTTAAAAACATAATTTTAAACATGAGAACATAAAAAAGTTTTAAAGCTGTAATAAATTCAATTCCTCACATATTTAAATATAAAACTACTGGCCTAAATTTTTTAAGATCAAAAGATAAGTTTTCAAAGTTCCCACAAAGATTTTATGAAGTGCCAAAATATAAAAATACTACAGGTGTAGTTTTCTGGTATTTTAAAAGTGTTTTCCTGTCCTATAATATAAATCTATCCTTAACCACAAGTTTGTCTGTGTTCTCATGACACTGTATACATACTTTCATTATAGAATTATGAAGTCATATTATATTGAGTTTGTCTCATCATAGATCATAAGCTCATCAAGAAAGAACCAATCATATCTTTTATTTTTGGAGTTCTCGGAAGTAAAATAATGCTTATTTCAGAGTAGATACCTTAAAAGAAACTGATGAATGAAAGAAATACACATGTCATTGGAAATATTAGTAAAATGATTAAACAAATTTAGTCTACTGAGTCTTAAATTTATAGTTTCTCACATGTTCAGAAAGGAAATGTTTCTAGTCACCATATTTCCTCCTTAATCTGGCTAAAATGGAGACCTCAATTGAAAACTCTACTTTCACTCTTAAAAAATATTCAATTCAGAATAATGCTTTCATTTCCATCAATCACTTAGTAGAAAGAACTCAAAGGGCAAAACATCAGACACAGGGAAGACCCTGATTAAGGAAAATTCCTTGATCACTTAATACATGTGTACAACAACTGGTAATAATTTGAGCATAAAACTTTTGAATTATTTTATTTGTTAAAGATAAGTAGAAATAATGTATCTTTATTCAACCATTAATCAATTTAGATTCTGATGAATAGCTGTATAAACAACAGTTTTTATAATGTTAGCACAGTATGCATATAAGGTTCGTGATATGGTTTGGCTGGGTCCCCACCTAAATCTCATCTTGAATTGTACTCTCATAATTCCCACATGCTGTGGGAGGGACCTGGTGGGAGATAACTGAATCATGGGAGTGATTTCCCCCATACTGTTCTTGTGGTAGTAAATAAGTCTCACAAGATCTGATGGTTTTATCAGGGGTTTCCGCTTTTGTGTCTTCCTTATTCTCTCTTTGCCTGCTGCCATCCATGTAAGACCAGACTTGCTCCTCCTTGCCTTTTGCCATGATTGTGAGGCTTCCGCAGCCTCTAAGTCCAATTAAACCTCTTTCTTTTGTAAATTGCCCAGTCTCGGGTATGTCTTTATCAGCAGTGTGAAAACTAACTAATATAGCAAATTGGTACCAGTAGAGTGGGGAGCTGCTGAAAAGATACCCAAAATGTGGAAGCAACTTTGGAACTGGGTAACAGGCAGAGGGTGGGAAGAGTTTGGAGGGCTCAAAAGAAGACAGGAAAATGTCAGAAACTTTGGAACTTCCTACAGACTTGCTGAATGGCTTTGACAAAAATGCTTATAGTGATATGAACAATAAGATCCAGGCTAAGGTGGTTTCAGATGGAGATGAGGAATTTCTTGGGAACTGAAGCAAAGGTGACTGTTGTTATGTTTTAGCAAAGAGACTGGTGGCATTTTGCCCCTGCCCTAGAGATTTATGAAACTTTGAACTTGAGAGAGATGATTTAGCGTATCTAGCAGAAGAAATTTCTAAGCAGCAAAGCATTCTAGAGGTGACTTGGGTGTTGTTAAAAGCATTCAGTTTTAAAAGAGAAACAGAGCATCAACGTTGGAAGATTTTGCAGCCTGATGATGCAATAGAAAAGAAAATCACATTTTCTGAGGAGATATTCAAGCTGGCTGCAGAAATCTGCATACGTAACGAGGAGCTGTGGCTGAAAGGGACTAATGTAGAGCTCAGGCCATGGCTTCAGAGGGTACAAACCCAAAGCCTTGGCAGCTTCCATGGTGCTGAGCCTGCGGGTGCACAGAAGTCAAGAAGTGAGGTTTGGGAACCTCCGCCTAGATTTCAGAAGCTGTATGGAAATGCCTGGATGCCCAGGCAGAGGTTTGCTGCAAAGGCAGAGCTCTCGTGGAGAACCTCAGCTAGGGCACTGCAGAAGGGAAATGTGGGGTCAGAACCCCCACACATAGTTCCTACTGGGTTACCACTACTGGAGCTGTGAGAAGAACACCATCCTCCAGACCCTAGAATGGCAGATCCACCCACAATTTGCACCGTGCAACTAGAAAAGCTGCAGATACTCAAGTCCAGCAGGAAGTAGGCTGTACCCTGCAAAGCCACAGGGGCAGAGCTTCCCAAGATCATGGGAACCCACCTCTTGCATCAGTGTGACCTGGATGCGAGACATGGAGTCAAAGGAGATCATTTTGGAGTTTTAAGATTTGACTGCCCAGCTGAATTTCAGACTTGTGTGGGGCCTGTAAGCCCCTTTGTTTTGCCCAATTTCTCACATTCGGAATGACTGTATTTACCCAATGTCTGTACTTCTTGTATCTAGGAAATAACTAGCTTGCTTTTGATTTTACAAGCTTAGAGGAGGAAGGGACTTGCCTTGTCTCAGGGACTTTTGAGCTAATGCTAAAATTAGTTAAGAATTTCAGGGACTGTTGGGAAAGCATAATTGGTTTTGAAATGTGAAGATAGCAGATTTGGAAGGGGCCAGGGGCAGAATGATATGGTTTGGCGGTGTCCCCACTCAAATCTCATCTCAAATGTGCTCCCATAATTCTCACGTGTTGTGGGAGAGACCTGGTGGGAGATAACTGAATCATGGGGGTGGTTTTCCCCACACTGTTCTCGTGGTAGTGAATAAATCTCACGAGATCTAATGGCTTCATCAGGGGTTTCTGCTTTTGCATCTTCCTCATTCTCTCTTTGCCTGGAGCCATCCATGTTAAGATGAGACTTGCTCCTCCTTGCCTTCCGCCATGATTGAGGCTTCCCCAGCCATGTGGAACTGTAAGTCCAATTAAACCTCTTTCTTTCATAAATTGCCCAGTCTCAGGTATGTCTTTATCAGCAGTGTGAAAGCTGACTAATATAGTTTGGATTATAAATTGAATCCTTGTGAGAGTCAGATAACATTACTGTGTCCCATAGTTTATTCCAAAAATGTATGCTATTATTCAGAAGGAAGAATACATGAAATAATATACCTGTCTTTGTACAAATATCACTACTATTATAAAAAGAATATAAAGTTTTTACAAAGTGAGCCATTCACATATGTATATTTTTAATCCAACTACTTAAAATGTTCCCTTTGTACATAGATGACAGAAGTTTTCTCTAAAAGTAACAGGCCAAAATTTGAAGTTCAGTATTTGTCTTGTGTAAACCATCATGAGACCTACTTGTAGGATAGTCTATGTTAGAAACATAAACATACGTGTAAAAATACCATAAACAAAGGTATGTGGAAAATTTTTGTGAATGGTAGAGAACAATGGAAGGAAGGGAGAGAGGGAGGGAAGTTGTCTGGATTCCTTGAGTGGAGATATTTCAATGTCTTACCAAAATATCAAAGTCTTCTAAAGACCCCCTGGATTGGAGAGGACTGGGTGAAGGTTCCATTTGGACACTACGTATTTAGGTCTTAGAGCAGAAGAAAGGAAGGTCAGAAGGGGCAGCCAGTATCTTTAATCATATCTAATGAATTTTCTGGATGGTTATATTTTTAAATTTTCATTTTATTTTTAAATTACATACAGTAAAATCCACTTTTGTTGTATACATTTCTATGAGTTCTGACAAAAGCACAGTGTAACCACCAATCAAGACATAAACCAGTTCTATCACTGAAAAATTCCCTTGTACTGACCCTTTACATCGTGAGTCTTAGTCCAACATAACCTTTAAGCTTAGTTATCCTTGGGTTAATGAATCAGTTTAACAAAAGTAGACTGGAGAACGGGGAATTAACTACTTTTAGGTAGGGTTTAAAAAATAATATACATGAGTATATGTATGTATTCCTATCAGCATGTATATATACATAAATACTCCATTTCTTCATATTATAAAGCAAAATAAAATAGAGAATCAGACTAGTGATTTTCCCTAAACATCTAATGTTCTCCTATGCTGAGCTTCCACTGCTGGTATGATTATGCCAAATCTATGTCATTACACAGAAATAAATCAGCAATATCCTTTTGAAAAATCCATAAACAACTAAAGTCAATCTCTACCTATGTAAGCAGCAACTAATACAGTAATAATTTAAAAGGCGTATCGGACTGCTTTTTGCTGGCATATTTTTTTTTTAAATCTTCTCACAGGTAGATAGAGCAACAGCTGTTGGTGAATAGTTCTAGTCACAAGAGAATTTCTTTAGCATAGTTTGATATCATGGCTTAAATTCAAAGTGACACTAAATTAAAGCTTGTTATGGTAATAATCATGATAGTGTAAAGTGGTTTTGAAAAACCTACAGTCTGAGTCTTCAGAATTAATTTCAATTTTATCACCCTTGACTGGCTAGTTTTATCTTACTTTTAGATAAAACCTTAAAATATTGAAATCTTTGATAAAAAAAAAAGACATCCCTGAATGGATAATAAATTAACAATAAACCCTTATAATTAAATGATATACTACTTGTCTAACAGAGGAATAAGACAAGACAAATTTCTTTTCAGAGGCTAGGAACCTAACTTTAGAGTTTTACTCAAGAACTGTAAAACATTTGCCAGCAGTTAACAAATAATATACCTACACACATAGCCCCACACACATATGTGGAAGGAGGAAGTACCTGCAACTACCTCTAATGTTAATATAATAATTGATTTTAGAAATCCAATAATCAAATGCAATGTCTTAATTAATACTTTCTGGTTCATTAGTAATACGAATAGTGCCAGAATCCTTGAAATTTTAATCTTTGAGGTATCTGAAATCACACAAATTATAGAACTTTTGCTGAAAAGAACCCCACTTAATTCAGAGGAAAGAACTATGAGTAATGAACAATCATAAATATATAATAAGATCACATTACACCTGAAATCAGTCAGGAGAGAAATGCTCTAAGTACAATGACCACCAGTCAGAGATGCTGTGTATGGTTGTTCAAAGTATGCACATTGTTCCCCTAACAGAGGCAGCTGGCTGAGGAAGCAGAGGTGCCTAGACTTGAACCCACTTCACTGGTTAAATCATATTCCTGCAGAGTCACCCACAGAAAGTGTAAAATACTTAAAATTTTTTCTGGAAAATATTACATTTCCTATGGTTAAAGTAGCTCAATGTAGAATTACCAGAGGGAAATCTCAGCCTCAAGATCAGAATTAATCTTAGGTCACTGCCACTCCACATGCCCCTAGTGAAGTCCATAATACAACATTCCAATCTATATTTGAGTCCTTTCATGGACTCAATTAAAGGACTTTCCGACTAAGTCCTTCCATGGACTCAAATATAGGTAGTTCTTTGTATAAGTCAAATTATGCCTGCCTGAAACTTCCATCTTTTACTCCTACTGCTCTTCTACATTATAGCTCTAAAAGATTTTTGAAGACAACTATCACATCTGCTTTTTGTCCTCTTCTCCATGGCAAGTAAGTTCAGCTCCTTTAATTCATTATCACATGACATATTTCTAGACAGTAGCTACTTCAGAATTCCTATATATGACAGTTTAGAGGAATTATCTTGAAGTCTCTTTTGTGGAACAAACATACAGCTTCTATTTAGCTTTTATAATGACCCTATTTTTGTCTCTCTAATAGTTGTCCAATTATTCAAATTACAGCATTTACTTAGGTTCTGCCATAAATTCATAAATCAAGTTTTGACATATCAGCTTGTAGGTTTTGAATATGTGCTTTGCTGATTTTCTCTTTATTTTTTGAAGGCTTTAGCAAGATATTGGGAGGTGAGAATGCAGTGGGCAAAAATGCATTTTGCAGCCTTCTAATAGCATCTAGGCTAGTCAACATTTTCCTTAAAAGGTTATGTTCAAGAGGAAATAAAAACAAACAGAAACAAATTACCGTGGAACTATTCCTTCTTACAGTACTATGTAGTACAATATGTTCAACTTATAATTACCTAAAACTCCCTGCCTGTTATATTTTCCCTAAAGTGCCACTGTTTAGTCAGGTCTCCAGATTTATACATTTTATTTTTTAACTCAAACATAGAATTGATTTTATTTATGTAACTGGCTAAAGTAGTTTATATATTTTTCTAAAATTCAGATACATAAAATTGATGAGGTACATGAAAGATTCACTTACTTTTAAAATTACCAGAATAAAGATTTTAAGAGTAAATAAAATAAACTAAAATATTCAATAATTTTAATATCTGGCAGAAAGTCCTGAAGGCAAATTGTCCTATTTATCTGGCTGTCTTTTCCTATTAGAGTTCTAACAAACTGAAAGGAACTTCAATTTTAGTGATATTATAAATGAAAAGTGCCTTAGAAAAAAAGTGAGCCTAGTTTTTAAATAACCATGGTAATCCAACTAATTCAAAATAGTTTTATACTTTTCCATGCCTTCCAACTCTTCTACCTCAGTGAAATTGATTAGCTGCATAATAAAAAAGTTATTAAATGTTTTTAAATTAAAAAGCTCGAAGAACTAGCAGATCAATTTGAAAAAATCAACTACAAGTCTCTAACTACAGTACCACACCAGATTCTTAATGAAAAGGGCATTTTACTTTTCACAGCATTTTGATGGCCTACTACATATGTACTTTCTAAAGGATATAAATTAATGGCTTTCCTAAAAAATACTGAAAAGCCAATTAATCTGAAAGTAAATCTGAGTAACTGTAAGAATGTTTTGAGTTTATAGCAAAATATTAGAGGGTCTGAGACAAGAATTGAAATATAAATCTGTTTTGGTTTTTAATGACAGTATTCCTTTGTGGCAACTTTTAAACCAAAGGAATTATCCTCTTTGGAGAATATAATTCTCTTGTAAGATGTGCTTCCAATTAAGAACTACATCACGGAAAGGCATGTCAATAAATATTCTAACTCTATGGATAAATCCTGAGGAAAGATTTAAATAGTCATCAAAAAGGTAACTTATTTATATTAGATTTACAAATCTGCAAATAAATTCTAGCAGCAAAGGAATGACCCATTGATATTAAGAATATAGCAAAGGCTTTAGGTGAGCCACAGAATTAATATGTTTTGAAGCTGAAGAAGAACTTTAGAGATCGAACAAGAGGTATATAGAAAAACCTTCATTTTACAGAGGTAAAGCAATTTGTCCAGGGGTACGACCATAAACAAGAAATTTGACTTCCGCACTCTTTCTCTTTTAACTTACTTCATCTCTAGCATCTTTAAAACCTCCTTTCTGATGATAAATTTGTTCGTAACAAAACCCCAAAATTGTGTGCCATAGTTACATTTTTGAGGGAAATACAGAAGACTTAACATGTGTTTAATACCATGTGAACTACAGCTCAAGTTTGCATCCAATCAATGTCAAATAGGAAATAAGGGTCATGGCGTCCAGTCTGATTCCAAGATCTGAGCAAGTATGTAGTGTCCAACAGATGCGCATATCCTATAATTAATTAATTATGGTTACTTTAAAAAGATATAGAAATACGTTTTTTTTTTCAATTTATATGTATTTTTTTTTCAAATGACATTAAACGGTTAGATCATGGATACTTAAGTTGTTTAGACCTATGTACTTAATAAAAAGATCTGTTGGGGTTTTGTTTGTTTACACATTTTTGCTGAGGTGCCCCATGAAAAAAATAACTCAGACAATAAGGGCTCTGTAAACTGAGACCATTTCAGAAAAATCTGTGCTAATGTAAACATGAGGAACATATACGCTGAATGGTTTAAAGGTGCCAAATAAACTTGATAATGAAATGAAAAGATAAGACGCTAGCGTTGTAAACACAGATAATTCCAGAAGTCTGTTACTGGCTTTTGCCAATGTCAGAAGTATGGCTGAAATGCTGAGAAGGGAAGCAGAGGTTTTTAATAAACTTATAATGCAGAGCAAAAATTAGCATTCAGAGCCCACCAAGGAGAACATAAAACCTGGTATGGTTTGGGACCTCAAAGGGTTATAGTCTTAGACTAAGTATGAAAACAGGCATAGATATCGCTCACAGGAAATGTCATTTTAAATCATCTCACTCCCTTGGCTGGTTTACAATGATCTGACCTTAGACTTGCTGCCTGTCAGAGCAAATACAAATCCTTTGTGGAATATTATTAAGATTGTCAAATTATCTCTATTATCCTGTATATACAGCATTTGGGACACAATAAAAAATATCCGGGTATATAAGAAAATAATAATGCCATACATCTGGAAATCAAGAGAAACAAAAGAAATAGAAACCAGACTCCCTGTGGATTTACAATGGAGATATGAGAGCTGAGCTTAAAAACCATTATGCTTAATATGACCAATAAATTAAGCAACAACACTGAGAACATCACCAAAAAGGTGGAATAACATTTAAATTGAAATTCTAGGACTAAAGAACACAATCACTGAAATTAAGAATCAGTGGATGGATTATTAGCACAACTGAAAAAAATTAATGGGCTAAGAGGTCAGAAGAAAATAAAAAAATTAAAATATGGAGGAAAGAAAAGATAGAAAATCCAGAAAAGATCATAAATGATATACAGAATATGGTAAAAATATATAGATACAGGTCTTTGGAATCCCAGAATAAAAGGAGTTAAGAAAAATAGAGGAAGAAGTATTATAATATTTGAAGATATAATGGCTGAAAATTTTCCAATCTGATTAAATTTCCCAAAGCTGATGAAAAGCCCTAGAGTTAAGAAGCACTACAAAACCCAAGTAAGAGAATTACAAAGAAAACCATAGCCAGTCACGGAACAGTAAAACCTGATGAAAACCAAAGCGGGGAAACACACACACACACACACACACACACACACACACACACACACACACAGCCTTAAACCGCTGACGTCCGGGCACGGTGGCTCAAACCTGTAATCCCAGCACTTTGCGAGGCCGAGGCAGGTGGATCATGAGGTCAGGAGTTTGAGACCAGCCTGGCCAAGATGGTGAAATGCCATCTCTACTAATAATACAAAAATTAGCCGGGCGTGGTAGCGTGCGCCTGTAGTGCCAGCTACTCAGGAGGCTGGCACAGAAGAATCGCCTTAACCTGGGAGGCAAAAGCTGCGGCGAAGGTTGCAGTGAGCTGAGATTGTGACACTGCACTCCAGTCTGGACAACAGAGTGAGACTCCATCTCAAAACAGAAAAACAAACAAAAAAAACAACCTTAAAAGCAGCCAAAATAAAACAAACAAAAATGCATGTACAATTCAGACAGCTTGAACCTAGTTAGAAATAGCAAAAGCCAGAATACACAGGAATGATATCTTCAAGACAATGAAAGAAAATTGTTGAGAGGGTGCGGTGGCTCACGCCTGTAATCCCAGCACTTTGGGAGGCCGAGGTGGGTGGATCACAAGGTCAAGAGATGAAGACCATCCTGGCCAACATGGGTGAAACCCCGTCTCTACTAAAAATACAAATTTAGCTGGGCATGGTGGCACATGCCTGTAGTCCCAGCTACTCGGGAGGCTAAGGAAAGAGAATCGCTTGAACCTGGGAGGCAGAGGTTGCAGTGAGCTGAGACAGCACCATTGCACTCCAGCCTGGAAACAGAGAAAGACTCTGTCTCAAGAAAAAAAAAAAAAAAAAAAGAAGAAAGAAAGAAAAGAAAAAGAAAACTGTCAACCTAGAATTTTTAAATCCAGCAAAAACATCCCCTTCGCCCAAAAAGTGAAATAAAAATATTTTTTCCAACAAACAAAAAATGAGAATTTATAATCAGCAGATCCACACAAATTATCATATGCTAACTAAAGTGTATTCTTCAGGAGGAAAGAAAATACTTGAAGAAGAAAGCTCAGAGGTGCCAGAAGAAATGTTTTCTATAAAAATAGTGATAATGATGCCTCATGGAGTTTAAAATGCATATAAAATTAAAATACAGAACAATAACATTTAAGTTGGGGGAGTTTAAATGCATTAAAGTAGAAGGTTCTTTCATAGCACAAGAAATATTTTATATCTTATGTTAATAAATCAAGGATAGTGATATAACCAATGGGAAAACCATAAAAAGAACAATAAAACATGCTAATGGTGAGGGGTAGGAGAAGGATGGTAAGAAGAAAAAAATCAAACTAAAATAAGACACGAAAAGGAAGAAACAGTTAACAAAATGAGCAGAATATATAGAAAATAGTTAATCGTAGATTTAAACCTAAATAGATCAGTAATTGCATTAAGTAAAAACACTTCAAACAAAAGATTATCAGCCTAGATTTTTTTTTCGTTCTCTTTCTTTTTTTTTTTTTTTTTTTGAGATGGAGTCTCGCCCTGTGGCCCAGGCTAGAGTGCAATGGCACGATCTCAGCTCACTGCAACCTCCACCTCCTGGGTTCAAGAGATTCTCCTGTCTCAGCCTGCTGAGTAGCTGGGATCACAGGCGTCTGCCACCACACCCAGCTAATTTTTCGTATCTTTAGTAGAGACGTGGTTTCAGCATGTTGGCCAGGCTGGTCTGGAACTCCTGGTCTAGTGATCCACTCACCTGGCCTCCCAAAGTGCTGGGATTACAGGCGTGAGCCACCGCGCCTGGCCCAGACTAGATATTTTTTTTTTAATCCAACTATATGCTGATAACAAGAAACAAGCCTTCAATAGGAGGCTGCAGAAAATTTGAAAGTAAAAGGACAGGAAACAAGATATATATTGTGCAGATACTAACAGAGACTCTGAGGCAAAATACAACTCTTAGACACTGGGACTGTTCTACAGATGTGATGAGAGAAAAAGTAGATAAAAGGAGAATTTACACAAAAATTCTTTTTCTTCGCATTATTGTAAATTCAGCGCACTTACCATATACCTTACTGTCACACTTTAGATGATAGGGATGTTTTAGGTCAATTTCCCATATGTAAAAGAAGAGTTAACTAAGGTCCAGAGATATGATTATATCCCTAGTTTCAGATTACATAGCTAGTTTGTGAACAGTTTAGTTCATACAAGCATTCAGACACCCCAGTGCCAAGCTGCATGGTCTACATCTCCTTTTTCCTCTATCAGGCTTTTTTTTTTCTGTCATTTCTTGTAGAATAATTGTCAGTTTTTGCTGCTACTCCCCAAAACTTAAAAATTAAAATTCATTATGTTTTCTGGACTAATTTTATATGCAAGTAAAATATCTGAGATTAATCTGCTAAAATAGCAACTTGTAGGGTATATCATAACTTATAGAGTACCATGATTGCCTAGATAATAAAAAGGCTCGAACTGAAACCTAGGCTTCAGAGTGTGTACTTAGCCAAATAAAAGCTCTTGACTGGGATGTAGATGGGTTCTACCACAAACTAGATGCGTCTGACCTTTACATTTTTAAATCTCCTTCCTCACAAACAGAAATGAGAAACTTCACCAAATATTGCCTAAAGCTTACTTTAATTTTCAAAAATTGATTTTCAATAGTAAAACTTCATTGTATAATTATATCCTTAACTCTAGATAAATTAAAGGAATACTGTGCCTTTCAGAGAGTTCAGCAAGAAATAACTAAAGGGCAGTGAAGAAGTTCAGGGTGTTTTTTAAAAGTACAGCAGTGTAACCAATAAAATAATTGCAATCAAAAAACTATTTGAAAGAAATATATAGTTTTAGCTTTTCTAGGCTGGGTTTTAAGAGAGTAAGAAAATCTACATCATTAGAAAAACAAATAGAGAAACAAGCCAAAGCTCCTTTAATTAAGTTCCAGGAAAGCAGGCAAACTTACTAATTAAATGTTTAATGGCATATTAGTTTTAGGTCACATTTATGATATACCATATAAAATTATGCTACATGTATTTTTATATGTTTACGTGTAAAGGTTCTATGAGCCATGTGTAATCAATGTGCAGAACATATTTTTGTCTTTTTATAATATATCTTATACAGTAAGAGAGTTTAATGGTAGTATTTTTATTTTGCCTTTTTATTGTACAGCTGGCAGTATTTTTGTTACAAAAATCAGCTCTATATAATCCATTTTCCAAAGCCTCTGTCAGTCAAGGTAAGTAATAAATGTAAATCTTCCCTTCTGAAAGACTTGACTTATCCTGGAGATATTATGAAACAGTGTAAACTTGTAAGCTCTTGGTGAGGGAAATGGAAAGAGTTAGGAAGAACATTTTCTGGGTCTTTTCAAAATACTAAAGGTCCCCTATGTTTCCTGTTATTTAATATGAAGCCAGAGCAAAAAGGAATAAATTAGGAAGCAACTCTTTTCTGGATGGATTACAAGGAAATGGTGTTCCATAGCAAAGTAAAATGCCAACTAAGAATGAATATAGGATATATAGTAAACTGTAAATAGAATAAGGAAAGCAAAAGTACAAAATTAGAAAAAAAGTAAGGTCATTTATCCTGAAAAATCAATAAAACTCATTTATATTTTCCCATATAGAAATTAGAATTTCCACATAACTTGGTAAGCAAAAAAAATTTTATGGTAACCCTATATCACATAAATTATTACATCTTTTTTTCCACATCTTTTGCCCTAAGTCGAGATTAACTTTCACAATGTAATATAAGAACTTACTGAAAATAGAAGATTCATTATAATAGCAATAGCAGAAGTAGCTAACATTATTGCTTACTATATACCAGATTGTGCTAAACATATTACATGAATCATCATATTTAATTCTACTAACACCTCTACTGGATACACATTATTACTAGCCACATTTTATAGAGTAAAAAAGATTTAGGCTGGGTGCGGTAGCTCACGCCTATTAATCCCAGCACATTGGGAGGCGGAGGTGGATGGATCACCTGAGGAGTTTGACCAGCCTGGCCAACATGCTGAAACCTCATCTCTACTAAAAATATAAAAATCAGCGGGGTATGATGGCAGGCACCTGTAATCCCAGCTACTCACGAGGCTGATGCAGGAGAATCGCTTGCACCCACGAGGAGGAGGTTGCAGTGAGCTGAGATCACACCACTGCACTCCAGCCTGGGAGACAAAGAAAGACTTTGTCTCAAAAAAAAAAAAAAAAAAAAGATTTAGAAGAATTAAGTGACTTGCCCAAGATCAGGAGCTTATAAATGGTTCTGCTGGGATTTAAACCCAGGTAGATAGACCAAGAGCACATTCATAAACTTTTAAAAAATATCATAAGAGCACGTTATAGTTCTATAATTATTCACATAGATTCATATTTTCCTTTAATCAGCAATTACACGTGTAGATTAAATATCAAGTCAACAATATCATATTAGTGACTATTTCCAAATAAGAATCAGAATATACTTGAATTATAGAGCCACTGAAGTCCCACACTGACAGCACTTCTATAAAGTAGCCTCTTCTCATTGTTCCTTCTTGCCACTCCAAAATCTCAGAGAACTTCTGCGCTTGGAAAGGATAGAATGGCGTTACAAAAAATATTGAATTTTATCATATTAATTAGGAAAAATTTTTACTTATAAAAAGTCCTCATATAATTTAAATTGTTTCTGGATTTCAAAAAATGTATACAATTTAATAAGAACAAGGGAAAGGGCCAAAGATTTTAAAAAAGTATTAAAGGAACAGAAAGCAAAGGGAAAGAAAAAATGAGTAAGAGGGAATCCAGAAAAGGAAAAGAACAAGAAAATGGATAAAAGAGTTAAGACTAAGAACGATTAAAAGAAGTAAATTATAAAATTAAGTTATAAATTTATAAAAGTACTTTACACCAGTAAAGGTAAATCACAAAAAGTAGACTGAGAGCAAAAATAAGAAAAAGAGCAATTATCAACTTACTATAGATGTCTTCATTTTTTTTTTTTTCTAGATTTCTGTTCTTTGGTAGCTATTCAGACATAGTGCTTGCTATTTTGTAGGATGGGAAAATACTAATAAAATGCCACATTCCCTAAGTAACAGTCTATCGTTCTCTGTTAACGTTTGTTTTTCTTTTGGAGTACATGAACTAAACTTCAAGAACCTAAATGGTATATGAAATATGCCAGGTAAAGAAATCTGGGTTTCTTCCTGAAAGTACTGACAAATCATTAGACATTTCTGAGCAGAGCTTGATAAAAGTGGCATTTAGGGACTATTACTCTGACAACAGGGAAGGTAGCAAGAGGCAAAAGATAGTTTAGAAAATGCTGGCAGATAAAGAGGGGGTGAAGTCAAACATCAGAGTTTCAAGTCATAAGAAGAATAAAAGGAAAATAGGGCCGGGCGCGATGGCTCACGCCTGTAATCCCAGCACTTTGGGAGGCCGAGGCGGGTGGATCACGAGGTCAAGAGATCGAGACCATCCTGGCCAACACGGTGAAACCCCGTCTCTACTAAAGTACAAAAAATTAGCCGGACGTGGTGGTGCGTGCCTGTAGTCCCAGCTACTCGGGAGGCTGAGGCAGGAGAATTGCTTGAAACC